>PVKS010002822.1:0-112395 GCA_004027875.1 Aplodontia rufa
TGAGCTGCTATGAACAGATATTGCTGTGTCACTATAATGTGCTGATTCTAAATCCCTGGAAAAAATACCCAGGATTGGAATAGCAGAGTCGTATGGTGGGCTCATCTCTAGTTTTTTGAGGATTCTCCACATTACTTTCCAGAGGGGCTGTACCAGTCTGCAGCTCCACCAACAGTGTGTTAGTGTGCCTATCTCTCCACATCCCCTCTAGCATCTATGGTTGTTTATTTTCTTCATCTTTGCCATTCTGACTGGCGTAAGGTGATATCTTAATGTAGTTTTCATTTGCATTTCTCTGATTACTAGTGATTTAGAACACTTTCTCATGTATTCATTGGCTTGATCAATCTCCTCTGTTGAGAAGTTTCTATTTAGCTCTTTAAAAATATTTTATCTTAAAAAGTATTCATTTTTAGCATTACAGTTTTTATTAATGATTCATCTCAAATTCCTTTAAATTATACACATACATGTGGAAATCTAATTTAGATTAAACTTCTAAAGAAAGTTAAGCTATACCAGTTTAGTTACCTTTATTGATTATGCAACAAGTGAATATCTCTTGAAAATGAGAGCCAGCGACTCGTAAAAATAGTGAAATTTCGGTTTTTGTTTTTTTATTCGGAGACTACTGTGACCTTTATTTAACATGTATAAATAAAGTAAATAACATGGTATTTCACCAAATTAGAAAAAATCAATTCTATCCAAAATTAGAAACATAAAGGAAAAAGGTAATAAACTCACCTCAGTTACATGATTAGTTATGTTTTCAACTGAAGACTGTGGGTAAGAGGGAGGAAGCTTATTCATCTCATCTAATTGAAACTGTATGCTTGTTGATTATTAACTTTCCATTCCCCCACCACCCGCTCCAGGCCTCAGCGACCTCGGCTCCTTTCCTTTGGTTTTGGGACGAGTCAGCATCATCTTTATCCACCTTAACCTTCCAATTCACCTTTGCACCCCAATCCGCAAGCTGAGTGTTTCCCCTTTTACCAAGCACTCTTTCCCAACCAAAAGCAAATCCAACTTGGCATTTTTCCTATGCTTTATACTTTGTAATTTTCCTCCATAGTTGCATCTTCATCTTTGAAACAAATGGAAATTCTCTCTCTCTCTCTCTCTTGCACACACACAATGCACATGCATAAATATATGCCACTGTCATTTGAAAATAAATATTTGTATAATGAAATGGAAAATGAAAACTGAATAAAGACACAGTAAAGTTCAAATTGAGAACAAAAATGCCTACCAACACAGGCAAACAGCATATAATGAACTACACGTAGTTCCCAGGGGGAAAATCTCTCTCATCTACAAATGTAACCAGCAGATGCTAATCGAATACCCAATATATTCAAGACACTAAGGTAGATATTAAGAAAATATAAGTGTATACATTAGTTTCTCCTTTTAGAAGTTCATAATTTGGGAAGCTCAAAGAGATTAGAATAATCACAGCATAATATGCATGGTATAGAGCATTATTATTTATACCATGTTTCTATTCCTCAACCGTTTTTACATTTGTGTTCTTCATTGTCCTTAGATAAAGCTTATGATGAAGGTTTGTCTTATTAAAACTGACAAGATAAATGGGAGTCTCAGAGATGTTGAGATCTGTTGAAGCTCACACAGCAAATAAGTGTTTGAAGTGCGTTTTAATCTTAAGAGTCTAAATTCAGTATCTTTTGCATTTTATGCTCTATCTCTAAATGAGACAAACTATAAGAATGAAAACTGTCCACAGACAGAAGTCACTAGAGTCACATAAACAAGTTTGGCAGAGGGGGTGTAGAATTTGAGTCTGCCCTGAAGAACAGGTAGCTTTGGTGATCAGGAGAGCAGATAGGGCACTCTGGGCCAGGGAAATGTTGAGAGCAAAACCTCGAAGCAAAAGAAAGAATTAATAAATTTAAGGCTCTGTGAATATTCATAAGTTACTTGCAACTTAAAAAAAATATCCTAGAGAGCCAGGCCCTCTAGAACAGAAGACTTTATTTGGGAATAACGAAAGAACTTCAACTCTAGCTTTGCATTCTGTGAAAATCATACACCCTTCAAAGGGGTCAGGACATAGGAGGAAATTTAAAGACCAAGGAAAGAAGAGCATGCATACCGCCTTATTCATTGGTCACAGAAATCCATTGCAGGAGTTGCCGTCCACGGGTGGACTTAACCCTTGTTAGGCCGTGCAGATGGCTTGTGGGACCTACTACAAGGCTGAGGAATTTTCTGTGATGAGCTGTTAACAGGTGCAGCATGTGGAATGTTCAGGGACTTCTTTGGGGCATGGTCTGAGCTAGAGTCGGGATGCTGAATGTCCTGTCAACACCTGTGTGTTAAAGATTTGGTCGCTCGTATGCACTGGAGGAAGGTGGGGGGAACCTTCAGGAGGTGGAGCCTAGTGGGAGGTCCTTAGGTTATTGGGGCATGAACTTGAGAGGTATTGCAGACACCCCCCCTCCCGGTTTCTTGCTCTCTTTAGCTAAGACAAAAAGCAGTTTTGCTCCACATATGCTTCTACCAATATATGCTGCCTTGCCACAGGCCAAGAACAATGAGGATAATCAGTCAGGTAGCTCATTACAGTGACAGAAGCATTGACAGCCCAGTGTGCTGCTGGCACACACGGGGAGAGCTTCTTCATGGCCATTTTGTCAGGGTTTGACAGAGATAAATCCATTTGGATATTGACAGCTTTCACATTGCAGAGTGTCACTCTCGTTTCACATGTCTATAAAATGAGAAAACCACTTTTCGCTTGGCTCATAAAGAATAGTAGGCAATTGAGGGAGGATCACAGGAAGGAGGGGTGGTTAGTAGTAATCACCATGTATGTAGGACGCTTGCTGTAAACTGCCTGAGTTAGACCCCATTTCCATCATTAGCTAGCTGGGTTACTGCACAGAAGTTCCCTGGTTTCCTCATCCATTAAACTGAGAGTCTGATTCACCTGGCTTCTGAGGATTAAATGAGTTATCTCCACCTCTGCACTCACGTTGACTAAGTGTTCAATAAATGCGGAGCTGGAATAGACCTGATCATCTATATTTTCCTGCAGTGGTAATGGTCAAACAATCCCACCTAAAACTATCAGAGCAAAACAAAATTGAGAAATTGCTTTAGGATCCAGATCTGGGCAGTTAGGCAAGTAGCCCCAACTGCAGAGTTCTGGAAACTTCCAACTGCAGCAGCAGATCAGCTGCTTCAAAGCCAAAATGGGTTCTGAGAAAATCAAGTTTTATAGATCTAATTAGGAAGCACAGTTTTATGGCCCCAAAGAGCATGAAAGATTCATGTATGTGTGCTTTGCACAGCAGTCATAAAAATTAATTGACAATCTTTCTTCTGCAAAGCAGTATTTAGTTCTTCATTTAGCATCTACTCTTAAAGGAATAGGTTCTGAGCACTACTTTTTTTTTAATATTTTGAACACATCTAATTTAGATGAGACAAAATAGAGAGCAGCTTTATGGATTTTGCCATTATCTTAGATCATTTTATGCTGCTATAACAGAATACATGAGGCCAGGAAACTGATAAAGTTAAGAGGTCTTTTGGCTCACAGTTACACAGGCTGTGAAGTCCAAGAATGCTGCTCCAGCATCAGCTTAGCTTCTCATGAAGGCCTCATGCTGCTTAACTCACTGTGGAAAGTAGAAAGGTAAGCAGATATGTGTAGAAGAGATAAAACCAGAGAGACAACCTCACTTTATAATAATCTGCCCTCAAGATTATTCCAAATCCAATCCCTGCAAAATGAGAACTGCCTCACTCCCACAAGAAAGCATTAGTCCATTTCTGGGGACTCCCCCCACCCATGACCCAAACGCCTTCCACTAGGACCCACCTGCCCATCATGGGTGCATTGAGGAACCAGGAAAGCACATGAATTTTGGGGACACTTCAAGCCATAGCACCCCAATTAAGATCCCCATCATTGCTCACAGGGTTAAAAACTAAGGGAGATTCCGGAAATTGTTCAACTTCATTATCGCTTCCTGAATAAAATTCAGACAGAAAAAGTATTCGTGTATTTAGGTTTGATCATATGCAAATAAAAGCATCTGAAATATGTGCATTTATTTTTTCTCCACGTAATTGAAAGATATCTCCAAAAGTCACTACTGCAGTTATAGAAGTGAACATATTTACCTTAATCACATGGGGATATCACTCACAGGAAATTAATATTGAAAACAAAATTTCCAAGCTCCATATCAAACTTTGAAAACCTGAAGTTCTTTCTATTCAATCCTAAAGAAAAAAGATTGCACTTTTAGCCTTTCTGGACAATGTGACAAGAAATGATTATTTATAATGAGATTTTTTCACAATTATTTATTTCAAAGTAAATCTTAATGCCCCCAAAATAATCAAATCAGTATTTTCTTGAAAAATAAGAACACTAATAGTTAAGCATATTTATATAATAAAATGTTAGTGTCATGGAGAATATCAGGCAAAATAAAGTGACATAAGAAAGAATAAGTAATTCTAATTAAAGAGCAGAAGAAAACATTGTTTAAAACAAAAAAAAAAATCAATGTTCCAGTCTTCTTCACAGCATTTTGATAGTCAGTAATACACAACTTAATGAAGTGAAACCCCCCTTTTCAGTATTTGAAAATGTCTTGACAGAGTCTGATTTTAGTCTTACTTCTGAGAATTCCCTTGACTTTTCCAGAAATGTGAATCTGGAAACAAAGGAGAGCAATCCCCTAGTTCTAGGTGTGAAACAGAAGAAAATAATTAATCATAATGCAGAAGTTTTGCAGACTCTATGGTTTATCTTAAAAATTGTGCATCTTTTTCTTATTGTATAATATATCTGTTTGCTCTAAAGGTTTTAACAGGTCTTAAAATTTACTTCTTAGTTGAAGTCTCTTCTTTCTCACACATACAAACACATACACACACACACACACATACACACACACACACACATACACACACATACTCCAAATAAAATCAATGCTTCAGAAGCAACTTATTTACCTTGTGATTTTATATACTAGCTTTCTACTATAAACTCTCAAGATTAAAAGCTGAGACCTTAGATAATCCTGGGCTAAGATCAAACCCTTGCCTTCCCAATGTCCATCTTTTGGCTTAATGGAACTAATGTGCTAAGCACAGGAAAAAGGGTGGTACTTCATCTGAAGCTTTGGAAATGCCATTCAATTCCCTCACCATGCTAGCTTGAGAGAATTAACATCTCAGTGCCCACTCAACACTTGAGTAATACATACTAACTGCATCACCTTATCCAACTCTAATAGACAATTGACCAGTCTTTTGGCCTGAGTTCTGGTAGGATGAGAGCATTGCCATGACTTGGGGTCCATCTTCAACAAGGTTGTTCTGGGAGGGCTACCTCATCAGACAGCATCACACCAATTCAATAGAGCCTCAGACTCAAGAGGCTCTATTGAAGGTGACTACTCTGAATATAAAACCAAGAAGGCAATTCCATTTAAATAGAATCAATAAGGATAATACACTTGATAACAAATTATTCAAAAGGAATTTAAGACTAACATACTGAAAAGTACAAATCATTGCTGAAATAAATTTTAAAATACTTAAAATAAATAGAAAGATATTCCATGTTCATGGAATACTTAGTTAATACTAAGGTGACAGTAATGCTAAAAATTCACTAGCAGACTCAGCTCAACCTCTATCAAAATACTAGCTGGCTTCCTGGAAGGAACTGGCATACTCATCCTAAAATTGAAAAGGAAATTTAAGATACAAAGGATAGGGAAAACAATACTGGAAAAGAATAAAATTGAAGGACTTAAACATATACTGATTTCAAAACTTACTATGAAACAGCCGTAATCAAGATGCAATACAGACACAGGGATAGACATATGTATTATTGCAACAAAATTAAAACTCTAAAAAAAAATTGACTTTTTAGCAATGGTACCCAACAATTCACTGCAAGAAAAAATGGACCTTTCAAATAAAAGGTGGGAAAAAACATAAAAGAATGAAGTTAGACCTTTCACTTTACACCATGAACAAAAATTAACTCAAAAAGATCATTGATCTAAACATAGGAACCAAAACTATTAAACAGTTATGGAAAATCATAAATAAATAGTTGATACTTTGGGATAAGTAATCGTTTGTTAGATATCAAAGCATAAATAATAAAAGAAAAATTAACTTCATGAAAATTAAAATTTTTTTATGCTTCAAAAAAACATCAAAAAAGTGAATGTACTTTCAAGAAAAAGTACTTTGAAATCACATATTTGAAAGGGAAATGCATCCAAAATATATCAAGAAATTTTATAAATCAACAATAAAAGGACAAATAACCTCGTTTTAAATCATAAAGAAATTAAATACATATTTCTCTGAAGATGTAAAAATGGCTAATAAGCATATAGAATTTTGTTCCACATTAGTAGTCATCAGAGAAATGCAAATCAATGCCATGATAAGACGTCATTTCACACCCTCCAAGAACTCTAAAGAAATAAAAACTACCAAGTGTTTGTGCAGATGTGGAGAAGTCAGAACCTTCCTGTACATCTTGTGTGAGCCTCAAATGATAGACTCTGCAAGGTCTAGCATTTATTCAAAGTGCTGATCACAGTCACCTACAGCACAGAAGCTCTACTCTTGATACATACTTAAGAGAAATCAAAGTGTATGTACACACAAAACTTGAATGTTCATACCAATATTACTCATAATAGTAAAAAATGGAAACAGCCCGAAACATCCACAGAGTGAGGAATGAATCTAGTGTAACTGTATGAGGCATATTACTCAGCAATAAGAGATGCTGCACTGGTGTCTGCTGCCACGTGGAGGAATCTTGTAAATACAGGGCTAAGGGAAAGAGGGCAAACACCCACGGCCACTCATTATATGATTCTATTTATGCAAAATGACCAGAAAAGGCAAATTCACAGAAATGGATTAGTGGTTGCCAGAAGATAAAAGAAAACTGAATAGGAAGTGGCTGATACCGGACATGGGCTTTCTTGACAGCCTTATTCTAAAATTAACTAATGGTGACAGGTGCATAACTCTGTGACTACACAAAGCCACTGAATTGTACACTTTCAATGGATAAAATTATATCTCATAAAATGTGAATTGTAGCTCATTAAATTTTTTTATGAACAGATGAAGCATCAAAGGAAAGATTTAAAACTGAAAATATTATACCTAAAGTTTATGGGTCATCAAAAGGGCATCACTAAAAGAATGAAGATGCAAGCCACAGCATAGGAGGGCAAAGCAAAGCATGTTTATCGGAAAAAGTCTCACCTGCAGAACATATAAAGAAATCCAGGAAATTAAAAAGGTACCCAGTAAAAACATGGGCAAGGGTCTAGAGCAGTGGTTCAGTGGTTACAGCGCTTGCCCAGATTGCAAGCAAGTACACGACTTCAAACCCCAGCACCACGTACACAACTAAGTGTCAGAGCAACAAAAGCCATGTGAAAAACTCAATAAAAATTGATTCTCTGTCTCTCTCTCTCTCACTGTCCTTCTCTCCTTAAAAAAAGAAAATGGGCAAGACTATGAAGATATTTCACAGAAAAGGATGCTAAGTGAAAATAAATAGAATTTAAATGTGCAGCTTCATTAATCATCAGCAAAGTAAAAATTAAGTTCACAAAGTGATTGTCCTACATGCCCATCAGAATAGCTAACATGAAGAAGACAGGAACCATCCAACAATCAGGAAGATTGGGAGCGACTAAAACTGATAGACTGCTGGAAGGATAAAAACCATCAGCAGGAACTATTATCATGCCCTAGCAGTGAACCTACACATACACATCAGGACACCACAATTCTTCTCTTAGATATACAGCAGAAATTGCACCCGAAAAGAAATGTGAGAATTCTAGTTACAATACCATATGATAGCCCCAAATCAGAAAATACACAGGAAAGCTGTCAACATAAATCAGTTGTGGAATCTTCATTTAGTGGGATGTGAATGAATGAACTCCCATGTGCAGTGTTGTGATGATTCTCACATAGTGTTAAACAAAGAAGCCCATCATCAAGATGAATATGTTCTATGATTCTTATCTGAAGCAAGTTCAGAATCAGGCAAAACTTTTGAATAGTAATAACAAACAGAATAGTGGTTATCTTTATGGAAAGGACCATGACTCATAGGAGACACAGGGAGGGCTTCCTGGGTACTGGAGATGCTGCTGGTTTCTCAAGATGTGCATATACTGTATAAAATTAAATCAAGCTGTACACAATGACCTCTGCATTTAACATTCGTGGACACTTCAGCAAAATATTTATCTTAAAATCATGCAATCTTGACCAACTTCATCACGTATCACACATATTTTTAGGAAAGAATACAAGATTGATTTTGTCGATATATTTCTAAATACAGAAATCACTTAAGTAACTGTCTCTGAATCTATAAGATTAATAAATAACTTAATACGTTAGATGTGTGAATTAACAAGTTTCTTTTTAATTTAAACCCACCTGGAAACACTAGAATAAACCACTCTTAGAAAAAGTAGAAACTAAATTAGCTTTTACAGAAAGTATCAGAAATGGCAGAGAACACCTTACGTAGGAAAACCCATAGAAAATTGTATGCATAGTAGAATTCATGATTTTGACTTATTTTGTAATTATAAAAGAAAGAAATTAAGCTTTTTCTCAAGAATCTATAAGAACAGTAAAGAAACCCTAATGCAGGGCTGGAACGGTGGCTCAGAGGTTACACTGCTTGCCTGGCATGCATGAGGACCCGAGTTTGAACTCCAGCACCACATACACACCTAAGTGTTGGAGTAATAAAAGCCAGATGAAAAACAAAATAAAATTTATTCTCTCTCACAATTTATACACATTTTATATTATTTTGTTAAAATCTTGTAAGGTTGTTCAAAAATAAAAAATTAAAAAAAAATAAAAATAAAAAAAAGGACACAAAAAAATAGCCTAATGTAAGTAAGAGGTGAACAATACTTAATAGAAAAGTAGAAAATTGGAAATAGACCTGAATCAATAAATTAGCCCTCAATTTTTTAAAATAATAACAAAACTTTAAAAAAAAAATGACTAGCCAGAAAATAGAGACATCATGTTCCCCACCCCCGCCCCGCCCGTTCCTCCTTGGCTCCTCCCAAGGTAAAGGGAGGCAGTCAGTGATTCAAGCGATGGTTGAGCTACGTTTGCAGAAACGATCCCCAGGTGCAGTGGGCACTGTGTCAGTTCTTATTTATAGAGTGACATTTTGTTATCTCAAAAATGACTCAGCACCAGACAGCCAATGAATTGGGGTCTGCTCTGAACCAGCTTACGTCTGGGGGAATTCAAGCCTGGCTAAATATTTGAGTCAAAGTCCTTCCTAGCTGGAAAGTCATCTAGCTACTGCAGCGATGCTGAAAGAGCAATGCATTTAGACCAGAACCAGCACTCAGAGCCAAGCCTTCTTCACTATTTATCACTGGTGTACACAAACCATCTCGTGCCTTCCCCATACAGCTTAGCAGTGTTTGATGCCTCCTCATGCATGGAAGCATGGGGTGGATTATCACTGGGGAATCAAGCCTTAACCATCATAATGGAACAGCATATTGTCAGTTTCTCAGATAAAAACTCGTCAATTTTACCTGCATGATGTCATGGAATTTCATGGAAGTTCAACAAGTAGGACTTTGTCAGAGATTCTTAACACCTTTTTACAAAATCCAGTTTGGACAGTTTCCAAAAAGGACAAACAATCAGGACATATTATTTGCGGACTTCTCTGAGCATTATAATGATAATAATAGCTACTAACAGGGCACAAAAATGTGACTGACTTAAGTCACCATATCATTTGCAACCAATGTGGGACCTTGGCTTCTACTGGGAAATGGCTGTATGAAAATACCTTCATTCATTTAAAGTTCTTCCTCGGACATTTTCCATCATGATATTCAATGTTCCCTGCATGAAGTCCCACATGGTAGGTTTCTTTTGGAACTTCACAGAACTTTGTCTTCTTTGGGGAATGGATCTCTCACCTGTACGTCTGCCCACTGGATGTTAAGAATCATGTAGCCCAGGTATGTATCTACGGAATCACACTTTCTGCATCAACTCAGAGCTCTGCCACTCACCAGCTACAGTTCTTTAACCAATTATGCAGCTTCACTGGCCTTCAGTTTCTTTCTCCTCAAAATGGGGATAACAATAACACCTAACTTACTGGTTTTTGTAAGGATTCAACAAGTCATGTAAAACATGAAGTCTCCAAATCTGGCACATTGTACTCAGTATTTTCTATATTTTATTTTAGCAGAAATCTCATTGCATATCTGTCTTTGATTATAAGCTACTTATCTGTTCTTTTCTTTTCTTTTTGCTAAGGTCTACTTCTAATTGTAAAAATCCTAGATATTATTAGCTGACATTTATTGAATGAACACTGACCACCAAACACTGTTCACACTCTTTAGATGTCTTAACCACTTCACTACACTGAGCCTCCACTAATGGATAACTCATCATGAAAGTAATTTTATTGGCTATTAGATATGTAGCAAAAAGTTACTTAAAAAAGAAGACTCAAAATGTGAAATCATGTGGGCCATGAAAGTTTCAATATCCAATAGATAGAAATAATGGAATGTACCATCTCATAAGTTTGTGTTTAAAAATAACAAAAGGCATTATACAAATATGTAAAAGAGCTTCAGGAACATTATTCTTCTCTGGTTTCATATGGATGATAATGTTATAAAATATGGACATGAAAGTGATTATTCTATATTAAGAAAAGAAAATATTATGCAAAAAACTATAAAAACAGAGTAATAAGAAATTTGATGAATTTAGCTGAATTGGAAAAACTAAGCTTAGAAAAGGACACTTCCCAACTTCTGGACTCAAAAGCACGACTGTCATTTTTATATTTTTGTGAAGCTGAGGCCAAGGTAGGAGTACTGATGGATGCTGACTCTGCATCTGGTGAGACAATGCTCTTCCTCACCTTTGGTTTTATGTGTCAGGGTTTAGAGAAGTAATACCTTGGGCCAAGTGATTGATAAGTGTAGTCCCATGGGATTTTTGGAGGATAACACAATATGTTTAGCCTTCTATCCTTTCTTATTTTTAACAGCTTGATGGCTTTGGCAGATACAATAGGCACTGCAAAACCTCTCATACCATAAAGTGGACAGCCAGAGTAAGAATAATTTAATCAAACTTAATCAGAATTACATTGCATTTCCATATACCACACAGTGATTTTATTGCCTAAACCCTTGTAACAATAATAGCTTACAGGGTGTCAGGCACCACTTCTAAGATGTACATAGAACTAACTTTAGCAAACATAAGCTTCCTCTCTGCTGCCTCAGATGCATGAGTGTTTGAGAGGCAAAATGAAAATGAAAATTAACATGGAAGTTGAACCCCAGAGTTGCTTCATCCATTTCACACCTGGTGTGTGCATTCCTCTGTGTTCTCTCCTAAAAGCGGCTTGCATCTTAAAGCTCACGCAACTCACACGCTGCTTTATGCTCAGGTAGAAGGCATCCTTCCTTCCTCGGTGCTTCCACATGTTTGTATATTCCTCTCCTATCAGCGCTTTCCTCAGTAGGTCATACTTTTGGTTTGCCTTTTTCTCTCCCTACAGAATCAAGTTTCTTTTTTTGCAGAATCTGACTTCATGCACCCAACGAAGGAACAGAAGGAGGGAAAAAAAGGGAGGACTCCATTCTTCTTTTCTCCATTTTAAACACATTTTACCTAATGTAAACTATTCAGGAATCCTCTCCATTTAGATGATTTACATATAAAGAAGCTGACTCAGGGCTGTAAATTTGGAACCAAAGAATGAAAACTTTTTTTTTTTTTGGTGCCAACAATTGAATCCAAGGGTGGTTAACCACTGAGCCACATCTCTAGCCCTTTCCATGTTTTATTTTTTTTTTAAGAGAGAAGGACAGTGAGAAAGAGACAGAGAGAATCAATTTTTATTGAGTTTTTCACATGGCTTTCATTGCTCTTGACACTCAGCTGTGTACGTGGATGCTGGGGTTTGAACCCGTGTACTCACACATGCCCGGCAAGCACTGCAACCACCGAGCCACTGCTCCAGCCCCTCCATATTTTATTTTGAGACAAGGTCTTTCCCTCAGTTTCTCAGGGCCTCACTAATTTGTTGAGGCTGGCTTTGAATTTACACTCCTCCTTCTCCAATCTCCCAAGCCACTGGGATTACAGCACAGTGCCCAGATGAAAACATTTTTTAAAGTTAAAAGAAAAAATCTGGAGGGAAAAAGAAAATTCAATAGGAAAAGAAGGAAGAAGTTTTGAGGACACATTGAAATTGCTTAGACACAGAAAAGAAAGCCTGCTCCCTCCCTCCTCATTCTTGTCCAAAGGAGATGTTCAGGTGATTAAAACAGGGCTGATTCACTTCCAAAGACTGCTCTGTTTATGAACTTTCATCCTATCTACGGAGTGAGGCCCAGAGGCATTGCATTTGTTCCGGGGCCTCCCGTCTTGCAGACAGGCTTCAACTGCAATTAATTCCACCTTTTTGCTGACTACAGCTATGATCCCTCTGTCCTTCACCTGTCTTGCTCTTTCACCATTCGCAACTTTCTCTGACTTGATCAACAGAGCCATGCAATATCACCTCCATTTGCTATATGCTCTTACCTCACCTGTCCTACAAAAATCCTAGTGACCTCTACTTCTGAAAATGTTTTTCTTCATCTAAAACCTGGCCAGCTGCACCATCCTGCAGCTGCCTCACCCAGGATGCTATTTCTGCATCTGCTTAACTTGTTCCCAGTTTCCCTTGTAGCTGTATGTTTAAGCAACATTTTCTTCTTGGGGAGTTTTTTCAACTGGGTCAAAGGTTTGTTTAGCTTTCCTATAAATGTCATCCAGTTCCTGAGATGAATTGGTTTGGGGGCACCCAGATCCATTACCAGGCTGACCCAGGAGACCCGAGATCCTAGCAACAGAGCCCAAGCCAGGGAGGCAGTACAGAGCCTCTATGTGTTTTATGTAATGAAATGATGAAAGCTATTTAGTTCTGCAGTATATTTCATCCATTAATCTAATAGTCTTTTTAAAAGCCAGTCCTCAGCTCTGGTCTCCTTGGAATAGAAAAGCCATTTGTACCAACCCAGAATAATTTATTAAAGACATGAAAAAATAGAAGTAGATATTCTCTCCTTTATGATGTCCCTTGTTTCCATTTTTCAGGCCTACTTTGACTCCATTTTTTCTATGCATGAATTTTTTAAATATAAAATAAGTTTTCATTTCCAATTTATATAAAAAGTGTTCACTCCTGACTTAAATGTCCCCGTAACATGACTTTAAAATATAGTCTAATGTTTTTCTCTTTGATATACGTCATATTAAAATGAATTTAAAATCTTGCTTTTAGATTTAGGTAGTCTGACTTTGGAATCTAGATGTGCCACTAAATTTCTTAGTGAATGTGATCAAGTACCTTGACCTTACTGTGACTTTCCTTAGCTGTGAAATGGGCATGATAATGTCTAGCTTTCTGGGCTGTATGAGAACTAAATTAAATAATGAATATGTAAATTCTCTGGTGTCAGGCATATGCACTGCTCTATAAATGAAAGCTCCAATAAAGACCAGGTGGTTCCTCAGGTAATTTTTTTAAACTCTTTTCACCCCAAATGCTGCTATACCATCTCTGTGCATCATTAGGGAGGGGTGGAGAGGATGTGGGACATGATTAACAGAGCACCTTGCCTATCTGTGCTTATTGAAACCTCTGCTAGATAGAACAGGTCATAAAAGCAAGGCTTATTTTTCATCTATTTAACCAGCCTGCACAGACTCTACCACACTCTGCATCAACTCTGCATTAACGAATTTTAATAACTCAGAACCTGGGAGTGAGACATCAGGCATGGCCATATTTGCATACACTTATGACTACATTTTGCATTTCCCCTTCACTTATGGTAAACTGCAGCATGCACTTGTTTCTTTCATCTAATTCCCTTACTTCTACTACGAGAAAAAAAAAACGAGTTTAACCTCTTCTCTAAACATTCTAGCACCTTCAGGGTCAGACAAGCCAGATTACAAAAGGGAGCTGTGTGTGAACTTAGACTAGGACACATAATCATCTAAATTTTGACTTTCTCATCAAAAAATAAGAATACCAACTGTTATGGGTTGAATGTGAGGTGTCCCCCAAATCTCACGAGTGACAATGTGGTAAGGCTGAGGTGAAATGATTAGGTTATAAGAGCTTGAACCCAATCAGTGAGTTGATGCCCTGATAGGGATTAACTGGTAACTGGAGGCAGGTGGGTGTCGCTGGAGAAGGTGGGTCATTGGGGTCCTGCCTTTGAGGAATATATTTTGTATTTGGCATGGAGTTTCTCTCTCTGTTCCCTGGAGCCATGCCTTCCACCATGATGTTCAGCCTCACCTCTAAACCTAAGGAATGGAGCCAGCCTTCCACGGTCTAATACCTTGAAATCATGAGCCCCCCAAATAAACTTTTCTTCCTAAAATTGTTCTTGTTAAGATCTTGGTTCACAGCAAAGAAAAAGCTGACCAAAATAGCAATGATGCCTTCATCACAAATTGATAGGAAGCTAATATGTACACATAGACACACACACACACACACACACACACACAAAGGACTCAATAAATGTGAGAGCAAGCTCAGGCAGAGAAGAATCAGAAGAAATGCTCACATTCTCTAGTAACCCGTGAAATGTAAAATAAATAAAACAGCACTTTATGTACATTATATATAAAGTTGTATATTGGCAAGGAGTGTTTAGACGCGAACCTTGTACTTCACCAGGGAAAGAACGAAAGAGAGCAGCCATTTAGGAAAACACTGTCAATCCTGGTGAAATTGAGCACACAGGAACATAAGAGACATCACAACCCTGGGGATGTATCCTGGTGAAATTCTCATTCGAGTCTACAAAGAAACTGCAATGAGAGTTCGTGCAGTGCTGCTTATTATAGTAGAGAGATGAGAAACTGAAATATCATTATTAACTACATGGCAGTGTTTTCCTTCTGTAGAATTATAAAGCAACTGCTAAAAGAAACTGCATGTTCATAGAGCACATAGTTTATGGTAAGAAAAAGAAACTGACAGGTATCCTTTATGTATGTAGGTGAAAGACACATTCAAAACAATGTGAGTGTTTAACAAGGGTGCTTACAAATTCAAGGTCATGTATCAGAGATCTTGGAGCATGGGGCCATGTGGGGACCAGGGATTTAATGGTGGAGGAGAGACACATTTATAGAGATCCGTTAAATAGACCAGTGATGGAAACAGTAGGTCATGAACTGAGGGGGATGGTAAGTTTCAACCTCTGTACCTGGAGTCCAAATATAAAATAAAATGAACATGGAAATAAACATGAGTTAAAAGGATATACAAGGGGTACCATATGTTATGTGTGTGTCCTTATACAGTCATGAGAATTTTTCTAAGAATACACACAATAAATTCAATTATGGTGACCTTTGGAAAGAAGAATTGGGAATTATCTAGGAGAGGGGGGAAGAGAAACTTTTCATCATAGAATTTCTGCATCTTTTTAAATTTTTACCCCATCTATAAATCTGTTTGAATATTACTTTAAAAGCTTATCGCTACTCTTCCAATTTCATATCCACGCATTTATGTTTCACATTGGTATCAGAATGTTTCTAAAATATCCATGTGATCTTTAAGTTTCCACTTAAAAGTCTCCCAGTGATCCCATTTCCTATAAAACAATTTCTAAATTCTCAGTATTCTAGAAAGGCCCCTTTGCAATGTGCTCAATATTCTAGGCTTGTCTGACCTAAGTCCCCCAGTCCTTTACTTTTGGAAAATGAATCTCCTCCACTGTGTCCACACTGCCAGACTTACTCTATTCCTGCTCATCCTGTTCTCACCCTGGACTTCTGTCCCAATTTCACAGTCAGGTAAATTCCTTTACATCCATCAAGGCTCATGTCATTCTTCTCCTCTGTGGATTTCTCTCTGGCTCTCTGCCTTCCTGACCAGGCGTTATTACCCCATCTATTTTCCTGTCACATTTTATACAAGATTCAGGAAAGCCTAGCCTTGGTGACCTGGGGTTACTTATTGCCATGCCTGTTTCCCTGACTTGGATGAGGTTGTTTTTCCTCTAAGTATTGAAATCCCAGAACGTGGCAAGTGTCTGGCACACACAGTGGATATATAAAAACTATTTGCTGGATTAAATTGGAAATCGCCTTCTCCATCTGTCCCTTTAAATAAACTGTTAAATCACTGTTCTGAGCAAAGAATGTGGGTAGGGCAAGGGTAATATTCTAAATTAAAATGTTCAAAGACTTCGATGAGGCTCTCACTGCTCCTCTCCTTTAAAAACAATTAGTCATCTTGGAAATGTTAACAGACAAAGTAAAAGGACTCCAAAAGGTAGAGAGTAAGACCTCTGGATTTGAGAAATGACTTGCCAGTGAGTTCCCTGGGTTTTTCTTCTATCTTCCATGTACCCTATCTAGGTGCTTGAGAGGTCAATTCAGACCTTCAATAGACACACAGAAAATGATGTGAAAGAGTAGGGGAAGAAGTGGAGATGGAGATGATAAAGGAGGAGAAGCTGCAGCCCCAGTGGAAGCACCTCAAGAAATTCTGGCCAAAGGATGGGGAGAGAAGGCACCCAACAAAATAGAGATCTTTCTGACAATTCCAACTCAATGCTTTCCAAATACCAGAAATGGACAACTGTATCCACGGTTGAAACACCAGCAGAGACTGAGTATGGAGAGTCCACCTTCTCATTGCCACGAAGGGACAGCAGACAGTCCAGGATAAGCACCTTCTTCCTCTGCTGGAGATGCAAGTAGAAACCAGGTAAGGTATCTCATATCACACCCCCATCCAGCAGCAGCAGGTGCCAGGGCAGCTCTACCATATTCTACTAAATGTGATAGCCACACCTGTCCAAGAGTGCCACAGAATGGGTAAAAATAGGGGCAAATAAAATGGCACCCCTTTCTCCTCATAAGTTTTAAAAACCATCTTTGACAGTTGAAAATTTTATATATAATGCCATCCAATGTGGGGCTCAATGTACACAGAGGAAATTCTTATAGCAACTATATTTTTAAAGTGTATAGAGTCAAGGTATATAAATAAAACTGATTTCTATAATTCACTCAAAGTCATAAAACATCATTCCAAGTACAGAAGTAAGTTATATATGTATACTTTAGTATCTAGAGTGCCCATTAAGTAAAATATACAAAAATATATTCAAGAACATTATTAATTCATCATCATAGGTTCTTATAAAAATTCAGGAAACCCAACGAAAATCAAGAAAAGAGGATCAGATAAATGAGAATAGAGAGAATGCAGAAATACAGAAAATGAACAATGAAATAGCACACTTAAGCCCCAATGTTATTAATTGCTTTAACTATAAATGTTTCAAGTATACCTGTTAAAATACAGAGACTGTCAAAGTGGATAAAAAAATATGCCCTAACTCTGTGTTGTCTATGAGAAATTCATTTCAAAGTCAATATCATAAATGCTTGAAAGTAAAAAGATGAAAAAGAAATGCATGCAAATCCATGAGAGGAAAGCATGATAAGCCATCACAGCACCAGGTAATGTAGAATTCAGAACAAGTAAAAATACTAGAGACAAAGAGGGGCATTATTCAGTAACATCAGGGTGACTCTACATAGCATGCTTAAATGTGCATGCACCAAACAACATTAATACATAAGCAAAAACTGACATAACTGAAAAGAAAATACTTGTTGAAGATGCTTGACCAATGAGTAAGAATCACGTTCTTTAAAGGGAACTTGAACTTGAAAAGAAACCGACAACATCTCTCAGAAGTTTCTAGTCTTGTGTGTTAAGTACAAAACACTCTACAGGGATCTGCTAATTTCATCACATAGATGAAAAGCAGTTTGCCTAAATTAGGAGAAGCCTTTTTGTAATGATGGAGAAATGTCCACCTCCCCAGATATTGATACTTGGCACAGAAGGACACTGTATTAATATTTAAAGAGATAAATGTTGGTAACTCAAAAGCACTGACACTTTAAGTGGGGAAACAAATGTTATACATACTTCAACTTTTAGTTCACTCTTGAGCATTCAGATACTTATTCCCTGGACTCATCCCTCCCCAAATCTAATCTGGCTGTACCAGAAGCTAGCTGTTGTGAAATCATATTCCTCCTTACCCAGCTTCTATTGCTGGGCATTTGACAATGGCTTTATTGATCTATTGATTCCTGTTTCTATTACTCATATAGTCAACATGAACTTCTACTTCTGGAAAATGTTAGATATCAGAGACCATATTTACTCTCCCACATGAAACAATAAAAAAAGATGAAATACATAAAACTGCTGTTTCAAGACACCGGTACATCGAATAACAAAAAAAAAAAGTTGTGACCCATGAGGAATGGAGAAAAATGGCAACGAACCCTACAATTGCCACAGTTGGCTGCCTCAAGGGTCAGCTGGCCACAGCACAGGGAGGTAGAACCCATGCAGAGGCCCACAGTCTCCTGGATTTAAGGAGACAGAACTAAATCTGAGGAGAGTAAGGCAACTATACATCTCAGGTCAGACCACCAAAGAGAAGACACTATGCAGAAGGAAGTTCCAGAGATCTTCAGAGGGTTCTGGTGGAATTAATCACCCAAGAACATGCATCGGAGGAAATTGCCCAAGGCCAAGAGAAAGAACCATGTGAAAGATTGGAGAAATTAGAAATTAGTGGTTATCTGGAAACAGTTTCTGTTCTCACCAGATAGACTTAAAAAAAACTTTTAGTTCACAGAGTATTGGGAGAAACACTCCACAGTTTCATCTAGTAGTAGGATATGGTGCTACTCTGAACCCACCTAACAAATTTTAAAAGCAAGACTCCAAAGGATTAGACAAAAATCCAAGTAACTTAACTGCACATCAAATCAAAGTTAAGAATATTTACAGTAATACAAAAATAAGCATCACCCAACACAGAAATTTTCATAATATCATCAACATCCAGTCAAAGGCCAACAGTCATGTAGGGAAGCAGGAATGACCCACAAGGAGATAGCTAACGATCCCATCTTTTCCCATTTCACCATGCGTGCTTTTCCATTTAATCATGACAACTCACAATTTATTATGCAAAATAAATATTAAATTGGTGTTTGTGAGTTATGACTTCAGTGTTTTGTTTTGCTTTATTTTATGATTAAAATAATGTCTTTAGGAAACTATGCTGAAGCCTCGTACTTCATAAGTGATTTTAAGAACTTCACTTGTCCCAACACTTCTTTAAGGTTCAGTAGTTGCTGTCAATTACTCTACTTCACATTTTAAAACTAAATGCGAACATGTTTCACGTACCCTGACACCCTCACCAGTGGATTGAAGGTCAAAGTCTTCCTCTTGTCAAGTCCACATCAGAAGATCTCAGCTCTGAGAAGTGAAAATTATGACATGCTTGAATGGTTCTCAGATAGCAGCTTGTTGTATTTGAAGAACCCTCATAGGTAAGCACAAATTGAACAAAAGGAGCAGCTGAAATTTGCTTTTGATTATGCTTACCTTGCCCAGCTGCTGAGATTGGCCAAGTAAGCCAATGCTGACCTCACATTCTGAAGATAAGATTGATAGTGTCAATAATCAGATTACCTCCTGCACAAATTATTTCTGCTGAAACAGGCTCTCAGGAATACGTAAACAGGAAAGCCTCAGTCCGACATCAGCTGGTGACTTGAAAGTCCTCTGTGACCATTTAATTCACCTTTTGACATAAGATGTCAGCTTTTCACTCACTCTCTGCCTGACCTTGAGCAAGTTATGAACTATCTTTGGGTTTGTGCAAATAGATGCAAAGATGGAATGGAATCTATTTCCATTAGTCTCACTCAGTTTGTGCATACCCTTCCTTTGCAAGAAAGGCCTTTGACAAATACATAATGTGTTGTTATTCTTGGAACCAACCCCAGCCTACTGCCTTGAAAATGGAGGTGCTCAATCAATGCTGCTGGTTTGATAGATGGGTCCACCAGGAGAAGGTGTCCATGTGAGAAATAGCCCCACTAGGACACATTCAGAAGAACCTCTAGACATCAATGCCTCCTCTCTTTTGACTCAGACAAGAGACACCAAGGGAACAGAGTATGTCCAGAATTCAGGCAGTACGCACAAAGCATATGAATCCAGAGATGTGAAAGACCACAGAAACAGTGGCACTGACAGATATGTATGAAATTCAGAGCTCATTACTGGGAGGATTCTAGGACTCCATGGAATGTCCCTGTTGGTTAACTCTCCAGAAGCTTCAGGGATCACCATCCACTTAACATGGTGGCTTTCTTTCAGAATTCTGTTTTGCCCAGGAAAATATGACACAAAATTTTACTGGACTCAGAGTCTGAGAAACAGTTCCAGTCAACCACAGTCCTTTCTATACACAATTCCAAGAAATAACACATAGTTCACTAAACCCTACATATTAAGAGAGCCAAAGGTCCAATCATTTTAAATTTGAAAGTTTGAGAGAGATTTCAGGAACCATTGTTTGGGTGGTAATGTTGCTCCACTAGCATTAGAATAGCTTTGGGCTCACTGTTATGATGTCTACACACAGCACTACTCTAAGACCTGCACTCGTGAATCCCTCTCTTCCTATGTGCATACCCATCTAGCTTCCTGTCTATCTCTTCCACAAGGATTATATTTATCTATTAGTCTCTTTTCTTAGAATTGCTTGAAGTGAGTGTGTGTGTATGTGTGTGCGCGCGTGCGCATTTCCAAAAACATAAATTGCATAATTGAATATGGGAGCTAAAGTCAGCAGAAATAATTTTATTTATTTTATTTGGTTAACTTAGAACCATCCTTCATCATTTAGCAGATAGGAGTTTGGAAATGAGAAGGAAGATCTTGCAGGAATGAGTGGAAAAAAATAGCATTAAGGTTTTGAGCATCTTACACGAAAAGAAAAGATATTCTAAAAGATGCAGGAGGAAAATGAAAAGAGGGATAGAAGCAAAGACAGACATATTCCATTTTGCTTTGTAATCTTTACAAAGATTTAAAAGCATTTTGAATTTTGCAAATATAACTTGATTTATATAACAAAGAGCCAGAGGATCAAAGGCTGTCCCAACTTACGTGGATATTTTGAAAAGATCCTGTATCATAATTTGACATATGGTCAGATGAGATAGCCCCTTAGCTAGGAGAGCACCTCATGCCTATAAATAGGGACTTGCCAAAAACATGCAAGCATTCTCAGGCTATTCTCCAGGCCACAGAAGGCAAGGACTGCAGATAACTGGAGGGCTGTTTTAAAGCAGAGCAAATGCCTCTTGCCAAAAATTATCAAAACCCTCCAGATGGGGACAGGCCCAGAGGCCGACCTTGTAGTACAGCAGATGAAGAATGGAGTGATGCCATGCGAGTGGGAGAAAACTCTCAGGCAACTTGACTTTGACAAATGATTTTAACTGTGATTCCAAAATAACGGGAATACGTTAAGTGGGTGCTGGCAGCATGGAGGGACGAGCAGATCTGCACTTGCATTAATCAATCCAGCTCCAGACCCCTGCAGACATGATTCACAGCCTAGACAGGCAGCCTGATAAAGGGAAAGGTCCACACTGCTCAAAGTCAGGAGCATCAGCAGGTACCTGCAGACATTACTCAGCACCAGCTCCTTGACAGACCTTCTGCTGAGTCCTTCACTCAACATCCCCTAGATGGGCATTGGAGGTTGGACCCAGCTTGTACCATATTATAAGGGCAGCTCTTTGGTATTCCCCTCTGTTCCCAGGTCTTTGTTCAGTGACAGCAAACTACCAACTTGAAATCACCACTGAAGGACAATTTACACTAGGGAAATCAACAGAAGCAATAGCTCTGGGATTTTTTTCTTTTTTGCATCAGAGTTGATTGTTCAACACTTAGCAGCACATTACTAGTGATCAATACTATCATTACTGTCTTTCTCCAGAGATATTAGGAAACTCTCTCAAAGGTATTCAGCTAGATAACAAGAAGCCCAAACCAGTTTCCAGGCTTTCTTTGTCCAAAGCCCATGCCTGCAACCCTGTGTAACACACTGCTTCTGCGGAAGGCCTCTGGGACATCCTGCTCCAATGACTTGGACTCCATCTCCAAGTCTCTTTTAACTCCAGCCTCCTGCATAGTAAATCAGGAGTTTTGCATAGAAATATCAATGATTTCATGGAGTCATTCCAGTACTTTATGGCTGTCACTCATGTGAATCCACACCACATCATTTCAAACCCTTTCCAGAGGAGGAGAGACTTGAAGGCGTTGGCCTCCTTTAATATTTCTCCAGGACAAAAGGCCTATTCTGACCTTTCTGCTGTCCTCTCTCCCTACTTAGAAATCTTCCTCTCATGATTCATATCTGTACCTTCTTCTTTTAGGACCTGGCTCATCCTCTCCTATTTTGAGCCAACTTGTTTTTTGATTGTGACAATAAAAAGATAAACACAAGGTACTTTAAGTAATTTGGATACTTTAAGGACAAGTCTGACACAAGAGAAAGACCTTAACTAACAGGGTTAGTTCATTTCTTTGTTAATGAAGACCTTTGCCTTGGTTCACGGAGAAGGTTCAAAAAATGTCTGTGGAACAAATTAATACTGGAAAGAAAAAAAACTTGCCATGGTTACCAGTTAGAAGCCCGCCTTTAATGCAATGATCCAAGGTTAGCTATTACCGCCCTGGACAAAGGAGCCACATTTTGCATTTGAAGACTTTAATCTTGCTGGAAATGCAGGAAAGAAGCCTGCATCTGGACCCACCACCTTCTTAATGGATGCTTTTACTTTTCTCCCTCCTCCCATCTGTGATCAGAGGTTTCCTTAGTAAGGGATCATGGCTAATGTGTAGGGCAGTAGCCTAGCAAATACTGCACTACACAAGAAAGAGGAGAATACAATTAGAGACCATCAAGCACGTTCTCTGTCTCTCTGTCCCTGTCTGTCTCTGCATCTCTCTGTCTCAAACACACACACACACACACACACACACACACACACACACACAGAGTCATTTTTGTATCCAAATGCTTTGAATGGATCTTTTCCACATTTTATTATGGACAGGAGGACTTACCCTTTACGTTTTTTAAGGATTTGGTCTTCAAGAAGAATTAATGATAACGATGGCATCAGTAGAGAGGAAAAGAAGAACTTCTCTGCTAGACTGAGGGCATACAGGATGCTCTGGAACTATGGGCACCCGGATAGCACAAGGAAAATGGAAGGCTGTGAGACCCACAGGGAAGCCAAGACAGCTACTCAGCCAGTGTGGAACCAGACGTGAACTTTGCACAAGTCTTGGTGGCCCTGACACAGACTTCAGGTAGCTCAGTGTCCAAAGAATGTCCCTTTCTTTTTTTTTTTTTAAAGAGAGAAGGACAGTGAGAGAGACAGAATCAACTTTTTTTTTATTGAGTTTTTCACATGGCTTTCATTGCTCCAACACAGTTGTGTACGTGGGTGCTGGGGTTTGAACCCATGTACTTGCGTATGCCAGGCAAGCGCTGTAACTGCTGAGCCAGCTGGAGCTGTAACCACTCCAGCCCCTGTCCCTTTCTTAAAAGCCTGGAAGGACAGGGTCCCTTCTGCTCTGTGATCTCCAGGAGCCTGCAGCATTGTGGGACTTTTAAAGACACTGTGCACACTGTAGGATTTGCAATTGGCTGGGTGTGGTGGCACATGCCTATAATCCTAGCAACCTTCTTGGGCGGCTGATGCAGGAGAATCGCAAGTTCAAGGCCAGCCTCAGCAACTTAGAAATATCCCATCTCAAAATTTAAAAAGAAAAAATGAAAAGCACTGGGGACATAGCTCAGTGGTGATCACTCCTGGGTTCAATTCCCAGTACGCCCTACCCCAAATGCATCTGTACCGGTTGTTTTTTTTAATGAAACCTCATTTTTTCCCATCTTGAATAAGGTGTTTCTAAGGAGTTCTGAGCACAGCGATAACTCTTCATCAAGAATTAGGTTTTTAATTAGGTTTCTAATCATAACATGATGAATAAATGTTAAAATTTGACCAATATGATAATTAATACTTACAAGGTTTTAAAGACGGCAAAGTATTTTCTCAGACCACTCCTTGTGATCCTGCAGTGCCAGGGACACTTGATTTTACATTAAACCAAACTCTCCCTCTCTGCTACTTAGTATCTCTTTGCCTTTGGTAAGCCACTTAGCCTCTCTGAACTTGTTGTTTTTTTTTTTAAATCAGGTTAATTATTCACTTTATACCTGGTTCTAGTGAGATTCAAATAAGAAAACCCATTAAAGAGAGATTGTTAGTCAGCAATGAAGCTTATTATAAACACAAGCAATTATTTTGCAGCTTGAAAAAACTGGTAACTTTTGGAATGATAACACAGCCATGATGGATGTCTCTGACATTAGTTTATTCTGATTTCATATTCTGGTACCCACTCCAATTGGTGCTCTCCAAAGCTCCTTTGTTGCTCAGATTATCTTAAAATTTATTTATTTTTTTTTTAAGAGAGAGGGACAGTGAGAGAGACAGAGAAAGAGAGAAACAACTTTGTTTAGTTTTTCACATGGCCCTAGTTGCTCCAACACTTAGTTGTGTACGTGGTGCTGGGGTTTGAACCTGGGTCCTCGTACTTGCCTGGCAAGCTCGAAACCGCTGAGCCACCGCTCCAGCCCCCTATCTTAAAATTTAAATACTCTAGAATTTACACTCCACATTCTGAGTAGGTCTTAACACAATCCAATAGATGCCTGGCGCACAATGGTCACAAAGGCTGTATATGCTGAATAAATGCTTTTCCTGCTAGACTAATCGCCTTAAATTTAATAATGGAACAGAACACTTTCCACCAGTTTTACAACGTAATTCTGTACTAGGAAGAAACATTACATGGGGGATCCCAAATGCTGTCTAAAATCAGACAATCCCAGGTCTAAAATCAGGCTCAAGACCTTGAGTAACTTAATAATATTCATGAACCTTTCGTTCCTTATATGTAAAATGATGATAACAACATTTCATAAAATTGCTTGAGGTATAAAACCATATTGTAGTTAAAGAGCTAAGCACTAAGCCTTGTGTATTTTATGAACTCAAATAAATGTTACCTGTGTTTCATTCTTTGATGCTAAATTTCTGATCTAATGTCTTCTTTTCTATTATTGAGCTAATTTTATTTCAAAGCTGATTATTTGAAATTATGAAAGCAATATTCATTCCATATACTGAGAACAAAGATTTGCTTAGGAGAAGAAAAGCGATGTAAGAATGCAAGAAAATTCCCCCTTTAGTTGGTAGATAAGTGGATTCATTTCTTTGCAAGGACAAAAACACATGACGGAGTCAACTTTCTCCTAGGAGATCTTCATGTGAACAAATGGAATCCTTCCTGGTCTTGTTCAATGCAGACAGAATGGTTAGTTACAGCAGACCCTGATTAAAAGCACACTGGCCTCTGAGAAAGTGTTTGTCTTGCTCAGAAACAGACACACGAAAGTCATCACATAGAAATAATAAGAGGGATTGCTAAATTGATCAGAAGATGTCTGTAGGAACAAGTAGGAGTCTTATGCTTAGCATAACTATGAGGGGTAAAAATCAGACATTTAAAAAATTGCACCCCTGACTGACCTTCAGTAATTAAAAGGACTTTCTGCTTAATTCCTTTTTATTACTTCCTCCCGATGGCCTCCACCTCCAAACCTGCAGAGGGATTTTCTGTTGGAATTTATCTGAAAAAAAAAAAAAAAAAAAGCTTTGATGCTGGATCAAGGCCTGCCTGCTGCTGCATAGGGCTGCTTTCACGCCAAGGTTCATCAAGCACCTGAAAAGACAAGTGCATTTTAGAAGAGCTGACATCTCTAGTTACCAGGCCGTAAGCTCTTTTCCTGGACCAATCTTTGCACATCATCAGAATAAAGTCAACTGATCACTCAAAAGAAACTTTTCCAAACATTCTTTCTCATTATGGTCCCTGCTGGGGAGCCCCACTCCTCAGCAGCTTGACCTTCTTGTTCAAAGCTGCCAATCTATTCCCTGGCTAAGTGCTGTCTCTCTGGAATTGAGAACACTGTTAAAATTTCAAGATTGACATTTTTGAACACCTGGGTGAGAAGCTCCTGGTGAGATGAGACAGCAGCAGAGGAGGCTCACGGATGTACTGAAAACCTTCAGCCGGCGGGAGAGAGATGCAATGTTTTTAAAGGAATAATAGCTTCACACTGTGGCCAAGCATCTTAACACCAGGCCAACTATGTACTCTTCTCTTTGTGATACGTCCAGGTAGGGTGAGGCTTACTCAGTATCCAAATATTTTATTCTCTCCTGACTTCAATACCAGAGATAGGCGAATTTCAGATGAGACTCTTCTTTTTCAAGACCGAATTCTTTTTTTTAATTTTTTATTAAGAAATTGAGTCATTGTACAATCAAAAATGCATATAAAGTAACAATTTGATATGCACTTGTTCTAAAACCAGAATTATCCCCACTTTGCCCACACCCCAGTCTCTTGATTCTTCTATATTTCGCCCCTAAGGCAATATAAATTATTATACTGTGAATTTACAGAATTAAATTATTGCATAGGTATTATTTGAATTCTCAGGGGAGTAAAGTGTATGATACATTGTTGATTGTCTCCCTAGATCCCTCCCTATCCTCTCTCCCTCATCTCTTGCCCCTACTTATCCCCTCTCCCCTCCCCATCCCACATATCCATGGTTGCCCTAGATTATGTGTTGCTACACCTTTACTGGATCTAATTCATGAATTTGACAAGTTTTTCCCCAAACCTTGGTTTTGCTCCAGCCTGCACAAATGAGGGAAATCATTCAACCCTTGAGTCTCTGGGTTTGGCTAACTTCACTCAGTATGATTTCTTCCATTGCCATCCATTTACCTTCAAAGGCCCTAATATTTTTGTTTCTAATTGCTGAGTAGAATTCCACTGTGTGTGTGTGTGTGTGTATGTGTGTGTGTGTATAAAATCTTACAGTGTTTGGATCCATTCATCCAGTGAGGGGCATCTGAGTTGATTCTATAATTTAGCTATTGTAAATTGAGCTGCTAAGAACACAGATTTTGCTGTGTCTTGTGATACACTGATTTTAACTCCTCCGGGAAAATACTCAGAAGAGGGATAGCTGGATCGTATGGTGGATTCAACCCTAATTTTTTGAGGAGTCTCCACACTGCTTTCCAGAGCAGAAATACAAGTCTGCAATTCCACCAACAGTGTGCTAAAGTTCCTATCTCCCTGCATTCCCCCCAGCATTTGTTATTGTTTATAGTCTTCATCTTTACCAATGTGACTGGAGTAAGGTGAAATCTTAATGTAGTTTTGATTTGCATTTCTCTGATTGCTAGTGATTTAGGACACTTTCTCATGTATTCATTGGGTTGCTCAGTTTCCTCTGTTGAGAAGTTTCTGATTAGCTCTCTGACCCATTTATTGATTGGATTGTTTTTGTTTTGATATTAAGCTTTTAGAGTTCTTTGTAAATTTTGGGTGTTAGTTCCCTGTTGGAGGAATCATAGGCCATGATTATCTCTCATTCTGTAGGTTCTCTCTTGACAGATTTGACAAATTTCTTGGCTGTGCAGAAGCTTTTTAATTTAATGGCATCCCACTCATTGATTTTTGACTTTAATTTTTTCATTTTAGGAGTTGTGTTGAGAAAGTCTTTTCCTACTCCCAAATGCTGGAGTGTTGGGTCTAATTTTTCCTCTAGCAGTGATATGGTGGCTGTTTTAATTCCTGGATCCTTGATCCATTTTTATTAAATTTTTGTGCAAGGTGAGAGATAAGGATCTAATTTCAGCTTTCTGCATTTGCTTGTCCAGTTTGTCCAGCACCATTTGTTGAATACGCTGTCATTCCTCCGTGGTATATTTTGACCCCCTTAAGACAGAAAATCTTGAATGGCAGAGTAAATATTTTGGGAGAGTTAATAAAATTATGTCACAAAATTCCTGAAGGGAGAAAATCTACCTCATGGGGAAAACAATAGAGTAGACATCTAGCAAAGAAAGAAAAATTTTGTTTGAACCACCTGTGTGATAGACCTCTATTATCCACCATGAGAGCTTTTGTGACTGTTGAGCTCTTGAAAATTGGATAGAATTGATTTCTATTCTTGCATGAGTTTATCAGGATGAATCCAGTTACTGTGTATAATCATGAAGCTCTAGTTTTAAAAAAGGGAATAGAATAAACTGAGCAATATCATTAGGTAATCAATAACATAACCATAATCAATAAGGCAATCACAAGGTAATAAAAGGCATACTGGGTTTGAAGACTTGTTACGGTACAAATAAATAATGAAAATGATCTTACTAATAGTTTTCCATATTATTTGTTGAAATATTTTATACATATTTGGTTAAATAAAATATATTAATATAAATTTCACCTTGTTTAACACTTCTAATGTAATTCCTGGATAATTTGAAATTGCCTGAGTGGCTTATGTTATATTTCTATTAATGCTGTGATAGACTGTCTTGATTCCTTCCGTGAATGCATCTCCTTTCCAAAAAATTCTAAATTATGTTAGACATAAACAACTCTCAAAGAATTACAAATGTGTCAAAATATTTCTAATCCAAAGCATTAACTGAAATTGCATCTGTGTTATCTGTGATCATTTTAAAGGCACATTAAAATTTTGTCATGGCTCAGTTAATTCCAATAATATTAGTTTATACAGGTGGTGGCAGAGAATGAGACTGCATCATTCCATCGCACATGGAGGACCAGTTCAGACTGCCTGGTTGCAAGTAACAGAATCCACCCTGGGTAGCTTAAGCTGAATATCGACGCATTTGAGTAAGCTCACAGCGTCACCAGAAGACCTGGAGCAACGGACTGAAGGCTACAATTTCAAAAGCATGTCCCAAAACCAAAACATGGGAACCCCTGCCCATAACACAGAAGCTCCTTGCAGAGCCAGTTCGTATTACTCATTTGAGGCCAAGTTCCCCAAGAGAAGGTCTGGGGTGCGGAAGTCACCATGTCCCAGCAGGGGAGGAGATGGGAGTATGAGTTCAGAATTTTGTTGGTGATTTGGGGCCACATCATGGGAATTTGAAATGTATTCAAAAGAGGAAAATTGGCCACCAATTAGAAAATCATCTGCTGCATGAAATAAGCTTCTTTTCTGAAGAACAGTCTTCTTAGGGTCTTTGTCATTTTCCTTGGTAATATAGAACGAGCTCTAAAACACTGTGGGAAAGGAAACTGGTACAAGATCATGAAAAAATGCACGTTCTGAATGATCCCATTCACAGGATAGGAAAAGGCAAAACTGCCTCGTGGATGGTTTGGGTTTGCTCCTCACCCCATCGCGTCTCCAGCTATGCAGTGCTCTCTTCCTCCAGGATGAATCCCCCACCTCACGCGCAGAACACAGGACACAATTATCTTTAAATGCACCTCATCTACCTGGTGGCTTCCTCTTCTCAAAGCTGAGTATAAGAATACACACTTCTGCATCGCCAGACGTGTCCTTGTCAGCAACTGGAAAATGAGATTTATATAAACCAGCTTTCAAAACTGTGGCCAATCCTAAAATGACAGCATTCTTTTCTTTTGAAGTTGTGACTGAAGCTAAAATTTCCTTTAATGTGATTGCACACATTTCCAGTGATGAGTCTATAATGCTTTTACAATGCAAGCTATGACATTTCACGATTCTTCTCTGTACTTTTGAAGTCGATGCCACCTTGCCCTCCTGCAAAATAGCACTCAGTGCCTGTGTCAAAGTAATTTGTGATCACTCTTGAAACCTCCAGCTTCCTCGCCAAATAAAATGGCATGTGGTAAAATAGGCTCAGCAGATTGTGGCAGAGGTGACTTGAAACAGCTACGTGTTGGCACACCACACACACGCACACACGCACATACCTGCTGCAAAGTGGTCTTATGTTCTCTTGCATTTCAAGAAATACCTGGGTTGTTGCTAGTCTCTCTATAGCTTGTTTTTTTAATTTTTTATTTTTTATTTTAATTTTTTGAATGAGAAAATCAATTTTATTTATTTAGTTTTTCATCTGGCATTTGATTTTTGGACACTTAGTTGTATATGTGGTTCTGCGTCTGATCCTGGGTCCTCATGCATGCCAAGCATGTGCTGTAGCCACTGAGCCACCACTCCAATCCCATAAATGTTTTTTCAAAGGACCTCATCTTATTGTAGAGAAAAGTTACCTCATTCAGGTTGAAAAGAAAAGATAGCTGATGGGTTTGATAATGTTCAAGCAAGGTGGTACTTTTTGCTCTCCCCTCTGTGAAGGAAGTAAAATAAACAGAAGAAAATGGAGAAGATATAGGAAGAATGTTCCTTGTTTCCTCTTTCCCCTTTTACTATTTAATCTATTTCTAGGCTACCTGTTGAACATAATGAGAGTGATTTTTTTAAACATCTGAAGTACTTATAAAGACCCAGTTAGGGAATCCAGACTTATTGCAAAACAAAACACATGTATTATGTAGCACTGACCTGCAGGGACTTTCATTCATTGATTTACCAATAAATATTTAATGAATAGCTTTTATAAATAAGATGTGCTGAATTTGGTAAGGAAAAACAAGAATAAATCAGGGTTAAAGGAGTTTGGAAAGGCTAAATATATAATGATGAAACTAGATGATGGTAATTGATAGATGATTTAGATGAAGAAGGATGGATAGATAGACACAGAGTAGAGAAAAACATACCAGAAGGAAGAGAAGAACGTTGAAATGATGAAGAGCAGGTGCCAGGTTGAGGTAATGCTTTCCTCTGGCTACCTGTGGGAAGTCACGGTTTAGGATGCGGAGCGGGAGCAGAAACAGTGGAGGCAGAAAGTGATGGGAAGAGCTCTTCTGAAGGGATCAGAAGGAGCTAGGAGGAACAGAAAAGGCAGGGAAGTGTACAAAGCTAAAAAGCAGGAAAATGCCTTGGGGAAGGGAAGTGGGTAAATTTGGTGGGAACACAGAGATTATGCAGAAATTTCAAGAAAAACATTTAACAATATCATTCAAGGAACTTGCATCCCAGTGCTGGAACTTTCCGTACAAAAACAGTATCCTACGGAACACTAGCATTTCAAAAAAATAAGAATATATATTCTGTTATATCCCCAATACCTTTCTGTGTATAATTCCAAAAAGCAACACAATTTTCCAATGGATACTTTGATGATAAATTGAGATAATTTTCTGATCCTACTAAAAATTATATTGTTCGTGCCAGAGCAAATAACAAAGGCTAAATAAGAAAATAAGCCCACACAGCAGTGGGTATGGGAGAGGAGTCACTATTGATCAAAAAGCCAAGAAGCTATCCAGAGAATTCCTGGTTCATGCTATATTTTACCCTGTTGCGAAAATTGGAAGAAAAAATGCTGTAGTTTCCAGAACTGTGCAGACATGCTTTTTTATTACAGCTTCATTTGTTTTACCAGCAAAACCAGAGCAAAGAGACCGTAAACCTTTCCATACAACTCTGATCTTTGGAAGGGAATGTAAATGGAGCTATAAAAAATCCACAGAAAGCTGAGCCTTGGTGGAGAGTCAAGATCTCTCCATTTTGAAATTAAATGGCACTGTCTCTCCAAGAATGGGAGGTGAGGGGACAATCAAGAGACCGCTGTACTAGTCCCGCAACCACAAGCCAGATGGTTTCAAAAGCTAAACGTTCCTCACAACTCAGAGCTGCTCTTCACGAGTTACTTTGGGATCTGCAAACTGGACCCAGTACCATCCACACCACTGGGGTATGTCCCATCGCACATCGGTCTTAAAGTACATAGCAGCTCGTTCAACATTTTACCAAAAGAAAAGTCATGGTGACAAAGGCCTTAAAGAGCTTGCTTAGAAAGAGTGTAATGTCTCTTTGTCTCTTTATCTCTCTCTCTCTCTCTCTCTCTCTCTATTGGGTAGGAGTAGGCAATGGCAGGAAGTTTAGCAAGGAATTTCTTAATCTTTTAGGAGCCCCTGTTACAGCTTTCTGTGTTCCATCTGTGGTCCTCTTTAACCAAATTTGACTTCACAGAGTAAGAGGATGCTGTTTAATTACTCAGTAGAGTTTATGGAAATAGAAGATTAGAAATTATCCTTTGACTTGTGTTAGAGTAAATTCCATCTAATCATTACTGAAAAAGAATAAATAGTGAAATCCCTAAGGAAGTTTTAAAGGTCTCTTTCTTCCATTTTTCCAGGTCTCCTCTCCATCCTGTTCCCTCTCCTCTATTCTTTAAATTAACAATAAATAAACAAACTTTGAACATGATACGAGTCTTTATAAAACAATTGCACTGCAAATATTTGAATATGTGTGATAGACATCCTTAATTTTCATTCACCTTGCCTTATTCAACCTTGATATATCAAAGTAGGGGGTAACTGTGACAACTCAGGCTCTGTGACTGTCAGGAGGACTTTTCCTGGGGCCTCAGTAGAGCTGCCATGCTAAGTGGGACTTTGGTTGTGTTGTGTGTGCCTGTGAAACACTAACAATGCGTGAGCATCCTTCTGCCATGGGGAGTCCTGGACCACAGCCACTCCCCAGGGATTGCTCCAGCTGTCACCCCCACGATATCAAGCCTTCTCAGTGAAAGTGGGTGCTCATCAATGACTCAGGAACTGGCATTTATTATGTATTCTTCTCAATACGTGAATACAACTGAACACAAATACAGGAGACATTTACAGAACATATTTAATTGATTTATTGTTAGAAATATGTTCTGAGGGAAGAGAAGGAAGAGTCACAAAATCTAAGCTCAGAAAGAGGACAAATTAGCTTCTGTGTGTCTCACACAAAGGCCTTACAAAGTGAACAGCATCCAGAAACTATCTAAGCCTCCTTTCAGGTTAGGTCAAAGTTAGATCAGAAAGAAAGCAACGGCCTCTCCTCCCTTCCTCTCCTCTCTGCTTCTCTTTCTTCCCCTCCTTTCCCCTCCCATCTGAGGGCTGGAGCAGTGGCTCAGTGGTTACAGCACTTGACCAGCATGCACAAGTACGCAAGTTCAAGCCCCAGCACCACGTACACAACAGAGTCTCGGAGCAACGAAAGCCACATGAAAAACTAAATAAAATTGATTCTCTCTTTCTCTCTGTCTCTCACTGTCTCTCTTGCTTTAAAAAAATAAATAAATATGTTCTGAAATGTAGGATGCTTTAAAAGAAAAATAACATTTTGGAAGTTGATTTTGTTGTCTTTTCAGGAGTACTTTATCACAAGGGGCATGATTTTTCTTTGCTGATCACAGAATTTGCCTATAATTTTTTAAGCCATATTACCATTCTTCAACACCTACTTTCCTCTTTCTTCCTGAATAATTATTTATGGACTAACTCAACTTCATTTCAAGAAGAAAAAAATCAGGCATTTTCTGCACAAATCCCAGTCTTAAAACAAAGAATGCTTTTAGACTGAACAACCACCACTGTGCCTGATTGATTCATTAGCCTCTTAAGATTCATATGCACCCTTTTCTTACAGAACACAAGTTAAAGCCAACTAATTGATCCTAGGAATAGTAGAAAGAAAATGAATATGAGTGTAAGAAACTTCACTAGTAAGTTGTGAGCTTTGGTGTCACTACTCGAATTCTTTGGGTTCACCAACACATCTTCCTTCTTTCCAAACTTCTAGAAGCATAAGGCAAATAGAAATAATGTTCAAAAATAAAATCAGAAGCTTCAAAACTTAACATCTACAAACAGTATCTCAAGGTTTCCGTTAGTACCCATAGTGTCACAGCCACAGAATACGAGGGCAGCCAGTGAAGTAATAGAAATATCAGGAAACAGAAGAAGGTCGGTGTAAACCAGCTGGCCAGGGTTCTGTGGAAGTAGAATCATTGCCAAGCCAAAGCAAGAACTCCATCGACCCTTTTTCCTATCCAGAAGCCACCAGACAGAAATACCTGTTACACTGGAAGTAACTTGGAGAACAGAAGGCTGATGTGTTAAAAAGTAGGGAAAGGCCCATAGAAATCCCCTTACATAAACATCTCACATTTTTCTTTTTCTTTCATTCTTTCTTTCTTTCTTTTTTTTGGGGGGGGATTATAGTGCTTGCCTGGTATGCAAGAGGAAGTGGATTCAAACCCCAGCACTGTGTACACAACGAAGTGCCAGAGAAACAAAAGCCACATGCAAAACTAAATAAAATTGATTCTTCTCTCTCTCAATAAATAAATAAATAAATGAACCTCACTCTTGCTGACAGCTTCAGGTGTAGACCCTGTGAGGGGCATTGCATCCACAATTCCTCTGTTCCAGATGATTCCTCTTTCACACATTGTGGCAAAGTCTATCTTCCAGAGGACATTAAATGTGGACCTTGAATACTTACTTATGTATTAATGTGACAATTCAGTGACCTCATCTAGTTGGGAAAAAGACCGTCATCTCAATTACTAAAAACTTGGGGAATGTATTAGTGTTCTCACTCCTGTGCAAACATTGGACCACATATGTGAAAACTAATTATCCAAAGATTTGATGGCACTTTGACTTCAAAACAAATTGGTTTTCTATTTTAAATTTTTTTTTAAAAACTTACATGCTTAGCAGAATGTCTCTGCTTAGGTATCTGTTTCCAAATACTAAGGATTCTAAGCCGAATACACTGACACCTTAGAAGAGCATTCACCCCAAATGGTCCTTTTGGGGAAAATTATTTCTATTCATCCCCATTACTTTGAGGGTAACTATCATGCACAATTTAACTGACAGAGCAAACTTACCAAAAAATCTTTATACCCTAAAGCTTTAACGTCTTCATTTTCCCTTAGCCTCTGCTTTCCAAAACCATAAATCACAGAATATCTCCATCAAAGTTACTGCCAAATTATGTCTCTCCTCTGGCTATCACCTTGGAGATGGCTCCTCTTCAGGCTTCTATATACCAAGAGGGGACTATTTTATGGTAGCTAGGCATGAAAAATCAAAAGATTATCTAATTTCTGAGAGTTTCTATGCCATAGCTATGACCCTAGCTCTCCTCTGTGTTGCACCAGGTAAGTATCCCTATTCCTACAACAGCAGAATCAGCAGCACCCAAGCTTTGGGGAGCAGGTTGTTCACCCTGGAGGTCAGTATGAGCTCATTCAAACATTCAGGTTGAAAGTTACCAGTCCTGGGCTGTAGAGGGAGATTTTTGCCAAGGGGAAGTGTGGCTTTGAGCTTGTACCCTCACATCCTAGGTAGATGGTTCAAAGAATTTTTCTTTGAACAAGCCCTTGAGATACCATAAATACATAAAAATCACACTGATGGAACCTCCTCTGAGTCATCCTGAATAAAAAATAGTCTTCCAGCTTATTCCTAAAATCCTCATGCAAGAGAACTTACTCCTCAAAAACTGGCCATGCCACCTGACTTGTTTGGAGTTGTTTGGTCAAAGAAGCTTTGTAGAAAGTTGGGTAGGATACCAGAAAATGCATGGGCTTAGCAATTAGACAAACTTGGGTTTGAGTCCTAATTTTGGATTCATTATTTGTCCACATTTTTTCAGCTAAAAATATAAGGTTATCATCACCTTGTAATCTTACAAGTTTGACAAAAATTCCCAGTGGGCTGAGCAATCAGTAGAATAGCATTTCTCCCCTGTTCAACCTTAACTGAAGACATGATGCCTTTGAATCACCAGGGATGTTTGTGTTTGCAATAAACAAAAAATAACTTAAATAATTTATATAAACCAGGGTTTAGGAAATTTTTTAAATGGAGTCTCCCCTTTTTCCAGGCTGGTCTCAAATTCCCACTTCAGCCTCCCAAGTAGCTGGGGCTGCAATTGCATCCCACTGGGCTAGTTAATCTAGATTTCTTGAAGTTTGCCCTAGGATGCTAAATGTAAGACAAGGTCATGGAACTAGAAGAGTTCCAGGACAGAAACTTCTCAGGACTGCAGCAAAGTTTTTCAGCAGCAAATTGTTCTTTCTATACATTTTTTTTTCTATATCACCTCTTATAGTTTGGATGAAAAGTGTTCCCAAAAAAAAAAATCTGTTTGTGAGACAATGCAAACATGCTAAGAAGGGAAATGATTGGGTTATGAGAGCTTTAACCCAATCAGTGAGTTAATTCCCTAAGGACTAATTGGGTGGTAAATGTAGGCTGGTAGGGTGGAGCTGGAAGACATGGGTTACTGGGGGCATGCCTTTGGGGTATGTATTTTGTATCTGGCCAGTGGAGTCTCTCTCTCTGCTTCCCGATGTGATGCCTGGAGCTGCTTCCCTCTGTCCCACTCTTCCCCATGATGTCCTGCTTCACCTCGAGCCTTGAAGAAAGGAACTGGCTGCCTATGGACTGAGATCTCTGAAACCCTGAGCCCCTAAAAATACTTTTCCTCCTAAAATTGTTCTTTTCAGATCCTTGGGTCACAGCGACTGAAAAGTTAACTGAAACATCACCCATTCTCACTTTACATATGGATGTGAATGATTAATTAATTGGTGGCAGCAAAAGAATTTGAGGATAATTTGTAAAGGTACCGTGAGTTGTGAGAGTTCATGAAATCTTGATTCCCAGGCGTGCCTCTGAAGTACTCTCTGTGATCCTGCTGTCAAATGCTCTGCCTTCATTACATGAGTCCAGCAAGACATAAAAGTCTGGTACAGATGGACTTGGAATTTACCAAATCAACTTTTCTTTTTCTTTTTTTTTTTTATGTTTTAATTTGAGACAGGGTCTCAGATACATACTTAAGATCTCACTAAATTACTGAGGTTGGTCTTGAATTTGTGAGCTTCCTGTCTCAGCCTCCTAAGCCACTGGGATAACAAGCATCTGGCCCCAATCAATATTTCTCTTCTGTCACTCAGGAAGTCTTCATGTTTTTGACTTCTGATGATGGGCTGTAAATGTAAATTGTTTAAGTCATCTCTGGAATAGTGCAGGGAAATTCTTCACCCCCTTTTTCCTGTGTGCCAGGTTCATACACAGTGCTCTGAGGCCCTCCAGGAGGGAAGAGCCACAAGGAGGAAGGAAGCTGGGCCCTTGAGTGGCAGGCCACAGGAAGGACAGCAATGTCTCAGCCACTGAAGGTTCAGCCTTCACATTTCAGCAAGCCACTTTCCCTTATTTACAACTCAGTGATGGAAGAAAGTCCCTCTGGAGTCTCCAAATGATTGTGGAATGAACTAATTTTGCACTAGGTACCATATACATAGAACTCTGTTTTATGAAAGCTACGGATCTCTGTGGAATTTCACTGTAAGAATGCATTTGACAATTTTTTGATATATTGCTTAAAATTTGGTCTTATAAATCAAAAGAAAATGTTCTTCTTTCCTTTCCACTTCAGTTAATAAGATTTAATATTCAATTATTATGAGTTGAATGAGGTCATAAGTAAAAAAATAGCTTTACAAAAACAAAAATATTGTTACAGAATCACATAGTAATTATAACTTTCTTAAGAGCAAGTATGAATTGATGACACTCTTAAATTTCTCTTTGTATTAATTTGTTAATTGAACTTGTAAATTTTGCGATATGCCTCAATATGCATCTGACTCAAGCGTATTGAAGCTTCTAAAGGAGCTTCATCTGTTCAGTTGGAAAGTGCCACTATATTGTTAGAAGGAATTTAAATTTTATGCTACTCAACTTTCAAAACACCATAAGTTTTAATTAAACATCATCAGAGCTTTTAACCTTTGGAAACTCTGAGGTTCCAGCTGCAATATGTCATAAGTCATCAAATATAATTGAGGACTCTGAAGGCCAAATTAAGCTAATCAAGCATATTTTCATTTCAGTAATTGAACCTCTGGCTTCATTCCACATACCTTTGCCAACCTCTCAAAAGTATGTCGTTATCCTCCAACCCAACTCCAATGTTAACATCATCCCTACACAAAACCAGAGAGAGAAAAAGAATGGGAAAGCATTTCAGTTCATCCAGAGATTCCACATTCAATACGGTATTTATAAAATGTCAGGCTCTAACTTTCCCCTAATACATACCTATTAAACTCAAATTGTAAATCACACGATAGGAAATGGCCACAAGGAACAGATAACAAGATAATTTTATTGCAAAAAATCACTTGCAAAAAAAAATCTATCCTTGGATTTACAAAATGAGTTTTTCTATCTCCTGTGCAACAAAGCCTAAAATATCCATGAGTTTAATGTGCACTGGGAGGATTTGCAAAGATCCCACAAACGCTCATAACTTCAGGCTGGGTCCTGTGTGATTATTTTGACAGGAGTTAGGCCTACCATTTACTTTAGTTCTCTACACAAAGAAAATGAAACTGATGAGCAAATAAATATTATTAACACAAATAGAAGAAGGGAAAAGGTCACCTTACTTTTAATAGAAAATAAATTTTAAGGACTTTATTAATAGCCACATATAGAACACCATTGAAGGAGTAGAATAAAATCAAAAGCTCAAGCAGGATGAACTTCCATTTGGCCGCCGGGTTAACCTGCATGTTACTATCGATACTTAAAGTCATGTAAGACTGCTGATTAAAAGTTTGACCTTCTATATAACTGGGCTGAATCAATTATCCCTCTTAGAAAGCAAACAACATTTATTGAATATTTTGTGCTCTCCGTTCATCACTGAGATGGAGTTTAATAGGTGTGGTCCCCATCCCCAAAATTTGAATGAAATGAAGAAATTAAAAGTGACACAAAAATAACTCACAGTGAAAGGTGACACATGGCATTCAGTGTGACCAGGTTCTACTACAATCCAGAGGAGTCCAAGGTCATTTCTAGTTCAGTTTTCTCAAATCCCTTCTGGATGGGATGAAACCTCACCTGGACTTTAAAGACTGATGGGGTTTCAACAGGGAATAAAAAACAATAAGAATGTTTTAGAGCAACAAAATATGGCTACAGAAAGACAAGAAAGCTCAAAGCAGTTGAAGAACCATCGATAGAGATGTATTAATTTGTTAATTGAACAAATGTGAACAGAGAATGATTTGTAAACAGGAGAGTGAGGAAGTAACAAAGAGTACTATAAATTCCAACCTAATCTGCAAACACCATAAGATTTGAGGACAGGCAGAATTGAGTCTGATTTCTAGTCTTACAATATCAAGTTACAAGACCCTGGACAATTGATAATCCCACACAGCTTCTACTTTACATCAGAATATGATGCCAATGGACCCCAACTACTGGTCCGTGGAAGTGGTCTGTATGTAAACTCCTACCAAAGTGGTAGTCAATGTTAGTGCCTTCTTTTCAAGATACTTCTACTATGTATTCATTTGAATAAGCAGTAAATTCGCTTGTGTTTTCTGATCACAATTGTGATCTGGTATTAGTAAGAAAATGTCAAGGACCACCCAATCATCTTCTTCTAGAAGTTGAAGATAAGAAGACAAGGAGCTATCTTACTAAAAATGTCTATTCTGCTCAAAGTCTGTCTTAAACAACCTCTCATCTGTCTCTTTCTCACCATCTCTCTCAAAGGAAGGGGGAAAAAAGCAAGAAATGCTCTTCCTGTTTAATACCCCACCCTAAGGAGACGAACTTTATAATATAAGAGAAATAACTTACAAAGAAACACTAGAAAAACTGCTCAATTTCGCTGTGCAACTTCCTGGATTTCAAATTTTTCATCAATAGGTGAAATGAATATTTTCCCTAACTGTCATGATTGTTATGAGAACTAATACATATGATGATTTGGGTGAAAATACCTTGAAAGTTACATGCACTGTAGCGAAAACCCAGCTTGCACATTGCCTCATAATCAATACTATTATACATTCACTGTATGTGACAGGTCCCTCCCCACAAACACACACACACTCTATTTCCAACAATTTATGTGGACACAGGATGCAGAATCCTTTCTTGCTTCCCAGATTGTCCTTAGGCATATGCCTTTGCAATAGGCACAGAGTTTCTTTCTCTAACTTGTTCAGGAATTTGTTTGCCTCTATCAACAGGGCATAGGATCGTGTTTGCTGGTTTGCCTGGTCACTGAGGTTCTGGAAGGCTGGGGGATATTAGGGGCAATGCACTGGCTTCAGAATTAGGCAGAATGATTGGCAGTGTCTGATCGGGCAACTGAACTTCTATGCAGGCTATGTAAAATAGGAAAATATGCTTCTTAGAAGCTGTCAAATCTAACACCAAATAAGTGAAAATGTCCCATCTCTTCTCTTTTCGCTAATATTTAAACTGAAGATTCATTTCTGCAAGATAGCTTCAGGTACTGTTGTTACTATTAATTTATGAGCCCTAGCTGCTACATGACTGTGTTAGGATGATTACGAAGGAGGAAGAAAATGAGAAAATGTATGGGAAGAAGAAGCAAAAAGATAAAAAGAAAGAGGGGGGATAAGAAAACAGAACACAGGCAACTTATTAGGGGAACTTGGAATCAAATCATTGTTTGGAATCTTTATCCTGTATATTTTTATGACCTCAGTGCTTTCTTATACACAATGCAAAGGGAATTGGAGATAAAACTCAGAATCCACTGCTGATGCTAACAGTATTAGATCCCTACTTATTTTTGTATCTCACTAACTACTCCTAGGATGCATAAAGTGGATGCATCTGGAGTTTAAGTAGGTGTCTATGCTGAGTTTCATGCTGAATTCATGGAAATGAAGCATGAATTTCAGTAAGATTCCATGTACTTTTTGTCCTTTCTTCACTGTTAGAACTGAGGTTAACTTATCCCACGAACAATGAGGTAACTTCAGGAAAAAAAAACGCTTTGACTTTCAGATGATTAAGGCAATGTATTTTTGGCTCATCTGCACAAAAATGACATCATTTTGGCAAACACAAGAAGTTAAAAAGGTTTGCATGATGAAGTATCTATCCCCTTGTGTCTTTGCACTAATTAGATTTTTGCACCAATCAAGTTTAACCAAATTTTACCTTATTATAACCAAAATAAAATTTTATCACTTTATTTATATATCAAATAATGGATTACAATGTATCATTATCATATAACAATCTATTATTTATTATGCATAGTACTTATAATAAGTACGGTTTTCAACTACAGTAAAAGCATCATAAATGTAATCAGTCTATGGGGTCTTAGAGTAATCACGGTGGTACAGGTTCCCAGTCTATCTGATCCAGTGTTTAAATAATTACATCTTCTCAAGTATTATTGTTTAAATTAGTGAGTGGAAGTTCTTTTCTCTCTTTTAAAATGAAGATAAGCTGTTGAAGGTCGCTGTGATGTTTCAGAAAAACTGGGCAGTTTATCACTGAGGAGCTTTTAAATGCCTGTTAAGCCTATCTTGTGACAGCTGTGTCCCACAACCGGCATCTAACTCTGAGCTATTGGTCTCCTTAAACAGTTTCCTCTGTAACACCAGACAATCTTTTTCTGACATTGCTACATTTCCCAAGGTCATAGTTATTGAATTGTAAATAAAACCATGTCATTATTGATGTCCTCTTTTATAACCTATGTGCCTTTTATTTTTCTTTCTTGCCTTATTGCAATGGCTAAGACCTCCAAGCCAATTTTAAGTAAAAATACTAAAAAGTAGTGACAGATATCTTGGCCTATTCCAAATTTTATGAGAAAAAAAACTCAATATTACCCCACTAAGTGTGATGTCAGTTATAGATTTTTTATGGGTGTTGTGCCTCACATTGAGGAAATTTTTATCTGTTTCTTATGTTGTGAGCATTTTATTCAAGAAAGTGTATTAAATTTTGGGAACTGTTTTATCTATGCCAATTGGCTTTTTTTTTTCTTCATTCTGTTTTTTTCTTTGTTCTTTTTATAAGTTAAATAAGTGGTTAATTTTTGAAACTTACATTTCAGGAATGTTATTCACTTAGAATGTGCTATATTTTTAAATCTACTACTATATTCAACTTGCTAATATTGTATTCATGGGCTTGGTTTTTTTTTCTTTATTGGGTTTCTTTTCCTTTTCATCAAAGTCCATGAGAGATACTAGTCTGTATGTTTTTGCAATTAACCTTCTTTAATTTAGATACTTGGGTAATTCTGACCTTGTGAAGTTGTTTGTGAAATGTGTCTCCTCCTTCTATTTTTTGGAAAGAGTACATGTAAGAAATATATTGCTCATTTTATTTTATTTTATTTTTTGCTGATTTTCACCACTAAAGTCATCTGAATTAGAGAACTCCATAGAAAGACTTGTGTCATGGTTTGGTTGTGGTTTATCCCTGCCAAAGCTAAGATGAAGTGTAATTACCATTGTGATGGTGTCAGGAGGTAGGGTCTTTAAGAGGAATTAGTGCCACTCTCCTAAGACTGGATTAGTTACTACAGAGTAAGATGCCATGAAGCAAGTCTGTGTTTTATGTTTTGTCTGTTTTTTTTTTTTAAGAGAGAAGGACAGAGAGAGAAAGAGAGAGAGAAAGAGAGAGAGAGAGAGAGAGAGAGAGAGAGAGAATCAAGTTTTATTTAGTTTTTCACATAGCTTTTGTTGCTCCAGCACTTAGTTGTATACATGGTGCTGGGGTTTGAACCCATGTACTCAGTCAAGCACTGAGCCACCACTCCAGCCCCCAAGTTTTGTCTCTTATGCACAAGCTTACTTCCCTTTCTAACTTCCACCAAGCAATGAGGTATCATAAGGCACTTACCAGATGCAGCTGCACAATCTGAAACTTCAAGCCTCCCGAACGAAAAGCCTCTTTTCTTTATAAATCATCAAGTTTCTGGTATTCTGTTATAGCAACACATATCAAAGACAATTTGTAATTATAAATTTGGTTTCACTAAAAAGTATTCATTTTTTATAATGGATCTCTTTCAAAGAACTTTTCCAATTTTGTCTAAATTTCAGATTCATCTAAGAGCATGACTATTGGATCATATGCTAACAATATGTTTAGGTTTATAAGGAACTGGTATTCTGACTACCAAAGTGGCCAAATCTTGTTTGCATTCCCACCTGCAAATAAATGAGTTCCTTTTGCTCTGTACCTTCATGGCATTTGATGCTGTCAGTATTTCAGATTTCAGCCTTTCTAGTGTTATATAGTGGTAGCCTGTTTTATGCATTTCCTTGATGACATATGAAGTGGAGCATTTCTTCATATTTTTTGCCATGGGTATGTCTTTTCTGGTGAGATATCTGTGAAAACCTATTCTCTGTTTTTCGGTTGCATTGTTGTTTCCTTATGGTTGAGTTTTAAGAGTTATTTGCATATTTTGGACTCTAATCCTTTATTGAATATGTGTTCTGTCAGTTTTTAGCTTATTGCTTCATTCTCTGAACATTGTCTTCCACAAAGTATAAGTTTTTCATTTTAATAAAGTACAGCCTAACAACATCTTCTTCCATAGGTCACTCTTTTAGTTTTGTCACTAAAAAGTCATCAGCAAACCCATGTTTACCTAGATTTTCTACTGTTTTATCTCCTAGGAATCTTACAGTTTTGTGTTTCACAAGTAGGTCAATGATCCATTTTAAAGTAAATTTCTTAACAGTGTAAGGTCTGTGTTTATAATCATCTTTTGCATGTGATTTTCTGGTGTTCCAGTCTTTTTTGGAACATTCTAAATGCATCTCATAGCAGGGTGTTAATGCACAACAGTAATTTCAGCTACTAGAGAAACTGAGACAAGAGTATAGAAAGTTTGGACTAGCCTGAGAAACTAAGTGAGTCCCCATTTCAAAATAAAAAAAAAATTTTAAAGAACTTGGGTTATAGTGCAGTGTTAGAGAAGTTATCTAGCATGTGCTAGATCCTGGGTTTGATCCTCAGTACTAAAATAAAGAGGAAAAAGAAAAATACAGCTCACAAATTTTGATATGCTGTATTTTCTTTGTCATTTAGTACAAAATATTTCCTGAAGTGAATTATTTCCAAATACTTGGAGTTTTCCAGATGTATTCTTATTACAGTGTTCCAATTTCTGTTGTAGCAAGAGAATATACTCAGTAGGAGAGTGATTACTTTAATTGATGAAACGTGTTCTCTGGACGAGCAAGTGTTTTGTTATTGTGAATGCTTTATGAAAACTTTAGTTTTTTTCATTGTTGGTGCAGTATTCTATACGTGTCAGGTCATGTGTGCAATGTCATTCAAGTGTTCTGCAGACTTATGAGTTTTCTGTCTGCTAGTGATAGCAACTGCTTAGAGAGATGTGGTAAAATCTCCAGCTGTAATTACAAGTTCATCTATTTTGCTTTCCATAGTCTTGAAAGCCATTATCAGCAATGTACACGTGTAGGATCTGTACGTCTTGTTGATTGATGAGTTGCCTTATCCAATAGAATCCCTCGCTTTGAAATCTATGTGAACTCAGCATTCACTCCAGCTTTCTTTCCATCACGTTTGCATGACATATCTTTTCCTATGCTTTCATTTTTAACTTGTTTATGTCATTATAAATGTTTTTCTTATAAGCAGTCCATTTTGGGATCTTTCTTTATACTTTTTCTTTTTGATACATATTAATTATGCAGGCTAGTGAGTTTCATTGTGGCATATCCATACATGTTCACAACACAATATGATCCATTTCATTCCCCTGTAATTCCCCTTTTTCTCCTGTTCTCTCTCTGGTGTTCTTTGTCCTGTATTCCAGATTCCAGTAGTCTCCTTTTTACTTTTTTTTTTTCCAGGAGAGAGAGGCAGAGAGAGAGAGAGAATCAATTTAATTTAGTTATTCATGTGGCTTTCATTGCTCCAACACTTCATTCTGTACGTGGTGCTGTGGTTTGAACCCATGTCTTTGTACATGCCAGGCAAATGCCATAACCACCAAGCCACCACTACAACCCTTCCCTTTAACTTTTATGAGATCCCTTCCCTTTTTTCCTCCTCTAACTTCAACATATGAGAGGGAAAAAAAATGTAACACTTGTTTTCCTGAGCCTAGCTTATTTCATTTAGCATGATATTATTCTCCAGTTCCACCCATTTTCATGCAAATGGAATAATAAAGTCCTTCTTTATAGCTGAATAAAACTCCACTGTGTATACATGCCTGCTGGCAAGTGGCCCTGACAGGAGCATGTTGACAATGGGCCAAACCTTCTGGGAAACAGTGCCTGATGAAGAAACAGCATGGAGAAGAAGGAAGATGGTGAGCTGAAGGGAGGTGGCTTCTCATTTGGCTCTGTGTCTGGATGGGAAAACTCCAGGTCATCTCCAGTATTTCAGATGCATTTTGAAGACTATCATCATGAAAGCTCAGTGCTAGTTTGGGCAGTTGTTTGGTGGATCAGAGACTTGGGAGCAGCAAGTGGGAAAAAAGGATTTTTTTTCCATCCCGGTAGAGACACAGTAGTGGAGCTGCTGCCATTATCTACATTCAGCCAGGGAGTGTGGGAGGAGACTAACAGCCTGCAAGCAGATCACTGCTGAGAAGCCATGTTTATAAAGGATAGAGCATCAGTAAAACTACCCTCCAGCACATCCACTGTGTGTGGCGAGAACAGTGTCTGGAAGTTGCCCGCAGAGGAACCTAGCAGAACAGTCTGCCCAGCAGGAGAGCTGAGCAGGCTCTGCCATTACAGCGCCAGGAGACAGCCACTCTCTGGGACTGCCTTTCTCTGGGACTGCAGAGTAGGCTCTGAAAACTGTATCAGGAGATGATCACTGACCACAGGCTGAACCAGGAAGAGAAGACTTGGGACAGGCCCAGTCTCCACTTTGCTTAGGGGAATTCAGGTTTGTGGAGTAAAGGGGAGAATTTCCCAGCCCTGTCCACCCCACCCCAGCCAGAAGGATTACGTGACAAGTTAAATGCTCCAAGTCCTCTGTCCCAGCTCAAAAATCATGGGAGATGGAGTCTGAAATCACCAACAGAGGGACAGTGAAAGAGAGAGAAAGAGAGAATCAATTTTATTTAGTTTTTCATGTGGCTTTCATTTCTCCAACACTTCATTATGTATGTGGTGCTGGAGTTTGAAACCACATCCTCCCACATGCCAGGCAAGCACCGTAATCACTCCAGACCCATCAAAAATATTTCTTCAAATATTTTTTCATAGTTCAACGAGAGTCCTCTAATTTTTTCATCCTCTTATTGTCCTTATGTTTCAGTTTGGGTAATTTTATTGTACTGCCTTCGCTGGCTTTTTGTGTGTGTGTGTGTGTGTGTCTAATTTGCTAATGAGACAATCTAGTGACATTTTTATTTCAGATATTGCATTTCTCAACATAATTATTTATATATTTTCCTATTCTCTTCACATTGTGTTCATGCTTTCCTTTAAGTCCTTGAATGTATTTATTATAGTTGTCTGAAAGACTCTAGTCTGTAAATTTTGTCATTTATTATCTGTTTTTATTGCCTAATTTTATCTTAGCTATTGGACACAATTTGTCCTTCTCACTTCTTTGCATATTAAATTGTTTCATTTGTTTTGATGTGGCAATTTGTACATATAACTTAATTATCTGGATTTTGTCCTCTTCATTTAAAATGTCAATTTTTGTTTTTAAATAAGGTACACATGGACCTGTTTGGTCCTTCTGAAACTCATTTTTAGAGTTTACTGGGGTGTGTGTAGAATTCAGTCTGGTAATCTGGGCCATACTGCTAATGCACAATCCTTTTGAGCCATTACACAGTGTCTTTGGTGTTCTGTAGGGCACTGTGTTGTGATGTGTCCTGCAAGCTTTCCCCACTGTAGCTCATCAGAGCTTGAACACACCTTATTCCTTTGGGAGCTCTTGGAACTCAGCCCTCTCCTCATATGTAGTTGCCTAAAGAATCAGGATCTCAAAAGATTTTCTTTCTCAAATGCAGATACACAAAAAAAGATGTCTCTTCATTTATTGAGGAATTTTCAACATTTTTATTTATATATAAACCATTTACACATAAAGTCAACATTGTGATAGGTGTAACTGAGTCTGCAGATGAAAGTTGGAGGCCAGGGGTACCCACTGGAGTAATTCTGGATCCAAGGTCCAATAAGCCTATAGTTCTGATGCCCAAGGCAGCAGAAGAAAATTGCCCCAGCTTTCAAGAGGAGATCAGTCTGCCTTCTGAGCTTATTCCCCCAAGTCTCCTGCATACTGGGTGGTGCCCACCCACAGAGAGAGCCTATCTTTCCTCCTCTCCCACTCCAGTGTTGTGTGAATACACTCCACACAACACCTTGCCAGGTTTCTAGGTACTTGAGCCACCTAACACGGTGCAACTGTCTTGCATGCACCTGAAAACACATGAATTCCTCTACCAGAATTTAGCCTTCTACCCTTCCTTACAGTCCTTTTGTTCAACGGGAATTTTAGCTTTTAGGATTTCAGTGTTCAGGACCTCCTCAACATTTAGAATTTTAAACTTTTGTTATCATGATGTTTGTATTTTAGAATTTAAACATTTCAAAGTTTAGAAAATTAGATCTTCTGGAGTTTCAATATCCAGATTTCTGCAGTTTGGTGTTGTGTCCTTTAGGATAATGCTCTGCATCCTTTCCTTATAGAGGTATTCAATTTCCTAGTTGTTCATGGCTGAAGGGAAAAAACAAATCAGCTACTCCATCATACTGGAAGGGGTAGGTGGCTTTTGCAATTTTTAAAATATCCCACAATCATTATTTTTAAAAATGTCTTTGCATTAAAAATTGTAAACTTGCTTCACTTCTAATCTTACTCCTTAGAGATAATCTCCATCATCATAGCTGATGTTTTCTAGAAATATATATTTCATGTTCAGACTCTGTATACTACAGCTACCTTCCTTCCCAAAACTTGCTTTCTTGTGATATTCTTCACATCCATGGTTTCTGACTCTTTGATTGTATGATATCATTCATCTTATGAGTAGGTGGTCTATGGACATTTTTTTTTGCCTCATTGAAATCTCCATGTCCTTCTTTCACTCTGTTTTTCTCAAGAAAGACGCAGAATACAAGGCAAGAATGGTGATGCCTCTTAGAGTACACAGCACTCAAGTTCAAGGATACAGATTAAGCCTGTGTGATTCTGGCAGTGATGTTCCAAAGGCATGAAATTCACAGCACTGGTGGACATCACTACCTTCACTCCTTCTTTATTCAAAGTGACACTGGTCAAGACACAGATGATCCAATTAGATGTGTTTCTACTAATTCTCTCTCTCTTTCTCTCTCTCAAATAGAAACTATGCATGGAAAAGTTATACAAGACTGAATATTAGAGGGTGGAAGGCTTGGGAAGGGCACATTGGCTATCTTCTCCCTCTCTCCCTCTCTCTATCTTGCAAGGTCATTTTACCTGATATAGTGAGTACTGCAGAAGCCATAAGTTCTGAGAATACTCAAGGGAAAGGAAAAGAGAAATCTCTGTCCCTCTAGGTTATCCAAACTAACAGAGTAAAGCAAAGAGTCTGTCTACGTGGCCCAGACCATTGAAAGTGCAGGCTAAGAACAGCTTGCCTGGAACTGTGTGATGGTTTAGATATTAAGTGTCCCCCAAAAGCTCATGTGCAAGACAATGCAGGAAAGTTCACAGGTGAAATGATGAGATTGTGAGAGCCTTAACCCAAGCTGTGCATTAATCCTCTAAAACTGCGAGCCCCAAGTAAATGTTTTCTTCTCTAAAATTGTTCTTGATGGGTCTTTTGGTCACAGCAGCAAGAAAACTAACACAGGCTGGCAGTGCTTCTGGTTTAGCTTTGGTTTCTTCTACATGTTGAAGTATGCTTCCCTCTGGAATTCTTGGGGAGAAGATTTGAGAGTCACACAGAGTTGATTCATTCCTGGGCCCCTTATTTTCATGGCACAGTACTGGCCTTTCTATGCAAGCCTAACTTCTTATAGATCTTATAGACATTTCTTCATTAATTCATTATTCTAACTGGAAATTAATATTTATAGGAAACCATTGAATACAAGCTGAACTATTTCATGGAAATTAATGCCTGTAAGGTGAATTGCATTATTTAAAATTATGAACTGGCCATTATCTAAATTTTTGATGAAAACTGTTAAAAATAAAACAAACACGTGGTTGGAGGTGGGTAGGCAAGGCAGAAATTTTACTCCCATGAAAGGTTGGGTTTTCAAGGCGGGGTGGTTCTGAAGTGCACACATGCATAAAGGAAATCTGTGGGTATTTATCTCCAGTCTGATGTAATCCTGCCCCTTCACTCTTACTGGAGAAGCTCATGGGTATAATCTATATGATCAGCTAAGATTGGATAGGGCCAGGTACAGGAAGTAGGTAGACAGGGTACAGGAAGTGGGTTGCACTTACAGGTGTAAGGAGACATGTGTTGGGGAGTTTTAAACATGGCTTCCTCCTAGCCTCATGGTTCCCTGACTTAAGATGACCTCCTTTTATATGTGAACGTTAAGGCTGCATTCTGAAAATGGACCATCAGACTTCCTATTTCTTACAAACATTGAAGGATGTACAGATGCATGCTTTTATCACTACAGGGTTCATCTTTTCTGTCAAAGCTTCAGCGATGCTGACCAGTAGCTACAAAAATTAAAACAAAAAATCTTTACCAAATTCCAAGAAAAAAAATGACTTTTCTTTTTTCATTTCTGTCTTTCTTTACTTCTCATACTCTTTGGACATTCATTCTATTATAAACGGTTGCTTCATACTTGTCTGTTTTTCCTGTTTGGATTTTCATCTTCTTGTCAGTGATGGTCTGTTCTTCATAACAGTTGCCTTTCTTCCTATTGATTCAGTTTGCTATTGTCTATTACCTCTGCTCGTGGATTAATGCCTTTCTTACGCAATAAATTCTACTCTCAGCCTGTTTTCCCACCAGAGTTGACTGCCAGATCTATTTATACTTCTATTTCTAGCACCTGACTGCTGAAGGATCACAATGTTTTTTGCACAGTGCAAATTTAACATTTTCTGGACATAGTGGTCCTCCAAATCACCTTTTCTCTTTTCTTCTGGCAATTCAACACCACCCCAATGAAACTGCAGCTCCTTCTTGCATGCAAAGCTCTGAGCCTTGGAGTGAGAGGGGCGTCTGTCCAGTCAGAACACACTCATTGTCCACAGGCTCTCTGCCTTTTGCTTTTCCATCTGTCAGTGTCCACATTTCCTTTCCCCTCCCCAAGTCTGTCAGAGACAGCCTTCATGCAACTCAGGGAATTCCTGCTAAATTAAATTCTTGTAGACCTTTGTCTATAAGATTATTTAACTCAGTGCATGTCTGAGAAGGATTAGAACATGCACCAAAATCCCCCGATGAAGTAAGTGAGAGAGAAGTCTTAGGGTATACAGACACAGAAGTCACCCTCGTCCAGACTCCAGGACGCTGCGTTTAGCTTGAAGGCTCTGGTGGAGAAGGTGAAGAAGGAAGGGCAGTGGGAGAAATGGGAATGCCTCGGTCTCCTTTCCATTGGCTCTGAGCCCCTCGGGATCTTCCATTCTCGGTGTTAGCTTTATTTTGCTTTGCAGACATAAGCACGTAGCAATATCTAAAATGCCAAACTCTCTGAAATTCAATCTTCTGAAATTAATCATACATGACAACAGGATCTTTATAGTCCTAGGAACATACCCTCTAAGTTAGACAATGTTAAACTTACACAATATACGATATAGTACTAACATAAAAGTGAATGAAAACGTGACAGGCAATGCTTTTGAGCAGAGTCGGGTCGACTTGCTCTGAGTATAAAGATAGTCTTAAAATATATAAGAGTGACAGACTGATAAATATCAGGTGACGGAGAAATGCACTTGTACAAGAAAAGATTTAAAGTAAAGAAATCTCCAGCCTGTGATGAGCTTCTTTCATTAAGCATGGCTAATCCTTTGTCATTGCTACATTTGTAAATGTTTACGTAACTGAATTGGCATAAATAATTCAAAGCAATATTAGCTTTGATGGATTTTCCTCTGGAGGCACCTTGAATGGTACTTGAGGTGTTACTGTGTTAATTGGAGAATGTTTTGATGTGACGTTTCTTGTAAGTTTGTTTGGGGCTTTTTGCTGTTTGCTTCTTGTTAAGCAGAATTCTCTAAGGTTTGGTTTGTAAAGGGCTGGAAGAGGCTCTCTGCTAGTCAAAACAATTTAGAAATGATATTGTATTTCCAGTGGAAAATGAGGTTCTTTCCCCAGAAAGGAAAGTACACTTGGTCCCTAAGGGAGGTAACAGGAATCTCCACCAGCCCAGAAGAAGAGAAAGAGAAGGTGGGGTTAAGAGGATGTGAAAGAGGCTGCTCCTTTGGAGATTGCACTCTTCTGTTTATTCTGTAATGACCTTGCAGCCCCTGGAGAGGGGAGAGCTGGCCAGCTGGTGCTACCGTCAGCGGACACCATGTTCCTCTCACATCAGAAAGCACATGAATACCCAAATCCATCTGTAATACATCTGTCCTGAGAATGTGAATATTTTCTAGACATCATCAAGAGTCCTCTAAGAATCCAAGGCAGATCAGCCACCTGGCCCAGCTCACCCATGATCCAGCTGAACCGGGACTGGAGACCACACCTCCAGGTCCCAGACATCCCATCCCTAGGCTCCTGGGACAATCTGAGACAATGCGTCCTGTTCATTTCCTCCTCTAAGCAAATCCTATGGGCTGCTGCTCTTTAAAGGAACTATCTGCAACCTTAGCCTTCCCTGGGGAGGCAACAGAGGAGCAGAAAGCCAGGAAGCAAAGGCTGCAGAGGACAGATTTGTATTCAGAGGCAGAGGGGGAGGGGAGCCAACCTGGGCTTCAGTTCCTGAGCTGTCTGCTCCTTTGACCTTTGCCTCTGACCTTCATTCTCCTTTTCAACCTTTTTCCTTTTATGCAGGAGTGTAGGATGTGCATGGTGTGAGCTAAGCCATCAATAATGGATATGTAATGTCCCCTCTCCCAACCCCATTAAAATGCTTGAAAGGAAGGAGACACCGGAGCAAGCCTTCTTTCGTAGCCCTTCTTATTTCCTTATGGAAAAAGCACAGCACATTACTAACAGCTGCAGAGAGCTCCTTCCATGAATGTGAATCTGCTCAGAGCCATGAGAATGGACCCTCTCCCTAGGGGCCTGTTATGTTCACAGGCACCCAGGAAGTGCAGTTCACCTGGGCCACCTATCTGGAGGGCAACAGGCACACTCTCTAAGGGCAGGAAATCCTGGCAGGGCCCATGAGGCAGCTCCGTCAAGCCCTTTATCTCTGTGAGCCAGGCTGCTCAACTGCTCAATACTCTACTTTCAGGGGGGGAAAAGCAGAGGAGGGGATTCTATATCTGTAAATCTAAAAGCTTTTAAAAACTTACGTTAGCATTTACTTTCAGCAGGACCCAGGAGAGTTTCTGTCAGGTTGGTGGGGAGATGGTGATGAGACAGATCAGGAGAGACTGTAAAAAGGCTTGGTAGTCAGGACCATCAGCCCCATTCAACCACACCCAGAAGCTGGCTAGGAGAGATTAGCAGCTATGCTCAGGGCCTTCAAATGCAAAAGGCCATGAGGGTCACCTGTCCCAGAGGCAGAAAACTAGGAAGTGCTGGTGGACACAGATGGGAACTAGGAAAGAGTTGCTACCTGTTTTGCGTAGATTAACCAATGGTTTTGGTGCTTGGTTTTAATCCCTGTTTTTCATAGAGTTTAACCAATGGTGTTGGTGCTTTTCCCAATGCCTGCTGTACATGAATCTTAATCAAGGCTCACACCCCAAACCAATATAAACCCCAGCCTAAGACAGTGTCCTGCTTCCAGGTTCCCTGCAGCCTTGTGGAGACTCTGCTCTCCTTCCTTAAATAAATCCTACTCCTTTTACTCTTCCCTTCCCTGGTTGTCTGTGGATTTTATTCTTAAAATTCCATAGCCAAGACCCCAGAAGATTGGTGCCAAATTTCCAGGGTGAATTTCCACACCAAGAGCTGCAACTCACCACTCAATAGTAGTGGGGGGTGGGGAGCTCTTAGCTGGGGAGCTGCTAACACCATCTGGGTAGCAGAGATCCGCAACCAGCCCACATTCCCAGCTTTCACTGGGAATCGCTGCAAACACTAAAAGTGGGCTATTTTGGCTACTGGAATTTATAGTCGGCCCGAAATCCATTCACCAGCAAGAGCAGAGAATCCAGCCTCATTTCAAGACCCCTGCGTCAGTGGCAGATGGCTGGATGCTTAGAAAGACATCCAGTTCAGCCTCCCTATTTCCCAACAGCGTCAGTCCCCAAAGGTTTGGATGTAAGCCTTCTGAACAGTGAATACTTCCTTTCCTAAAACAAATGCCTCCGAGGATCCCACCCTGCATGTGTGCACAATGTGGGGACTGTCCCCACCAACGCCCTGAATAAGTCACAGGGGTGACTTTAGATGCAGGTCTGTTCCAATGCACCAACTTTATGCGTATTTTTTAAAATTAAATAAACTGCATGAATTATTCATTTTTCATCCCCTCCCAAAGAGTGCGGATGTAATGTATTTTAAACATTATTACTTCTTCATCCAATAATCAGCTTTCTCCAAAGCTCTTCAGGATGACCTCAGCAGAAGGCATCTTGCTCTCAACTCCTCTGGGCTCTGTGATGGGCAGCTGGGCAGAGTGTTGCCGCAACTGCTCCGCAGCCCCTAGGAGCACAGAGACCTTTCTGGCGTGCCTGAGAAGCTCTGGAAATGGGGTTAAGAACCCCAGCTCCAAGCTCATTCTTCTATGTCAGACTCACGCCAGGAGCCTGAACCTGCTCACCTCCCTCTGCCTGGGGACTGAGAAGGCACAATAAGAAAAACCGAATATATGCTTGTCAGGAGCTGAGCTGCTCAATTCAAATCCTGCCTAAAAGCATCGGGGTAGAAACAGTATTTATCTTCATCAGTGCTAAAGGTTAATGCATAAGTGTAGTTAGCTCCATGGACATGAGAAAAGACATTTTCATTTCTTCCTGGCTCTTTACTATGAAAAAGAAAAATAACTCATCCGCAGAAGCCAAGAGGAGATAATTAAAAAGCAAATGTCGGTCTGTTTCCAAAGCATCCATTTTGTGCTCCCAACCACATGCCTTTACTGTCCTTTCTGCAGTGACCTTGGTCAGCGAATCACCTGGGAGATGACAGGAAGAGAGAATGCTGACTCAGAGCCCTGCAGTGCTGGCTGGAACTGAAGGCTCCGCTGCCCGTGAATCCAGCAACTCATTTGCTCCATCGGACAATGGCAGGTTCCTCAGTGCCACCCAAACTGTGGGTGATGCACCCCCTCCAGTCAGCTAAACATATGCACCCAAGCTTCTAGAAGCGAAAGACAGAGAGGGACTGTCAGTGGCTCTGCTGGTCCAGAGCTGCCCAGCCTTCTGCTGAGTCAGATGCAGAGAGCAGCATCAGCATCCCGGGCTCTCCACACACAGGAAACCCGCATGTGCCAGCTCTGGAAAAACCGGGACAAAACGGCCGAATGGCGGGTGGCAGTGCCCTGTGGGAGGGCTCGTTCTGTCCCACTCCTGCAGGGGACATGCAGGCTAAGGGGAGAGAGGAGCGCGACGTTCTGGCTGGGCCAAGGTGGGGCATGGAGCCAGCCACTGGCATGCAGTGCTAGCCAGCAGCCGCCTGCACCCAGCGGCAGCACCTGCAGACCTGAGGGAGCTGTTGTTTCTCTGCCCCCTGAGGCAGAGATCCCTGAAGAGGGCTTTTCTTTTTGGTTGTCAGTTTAACACTTATCACTCTTCACTCAGGTACTACCTGGATGCTTTATATAGAAGAGACAAATGTAGAGGGGACAATCCCTATGCTGAGGGTGCTGGAGGCCAGCACCCTATATCTAACTCTGCCGCTGACTTCCCCATAATCAAAAGAAGCCACCTCTATTCTGAGGCTTATGTTACTGGTTGCAGAGCCATATCTGCTCCTCCACATCCTTCTTGCTGGCAGAACCCCAATTTTGCTTGGCTAGTCAGGCTCCCCTGGGCTCAAGGAAGATGACTACTTCCAGCCCCAGAGGATGAGTATTGAATTATGGTACTTCTATTGCCCCTCCCTGACTTTGGATCGTCTCTATGAGGATGAAATTCAAGTTTGGAGCTATGGCAGCCATGCTGTGACAGTGCGGGGAAAGATCTTGTACACACCAAAGATGGCAAAGCAGGAAGGTGGACGGCATCCTCACCATGTGTGCTTCCAAACGTGCATATTTGAGCGCATGATTAAGCCACCAAAATTACCTTAGTAAGGCCCAGTAATTAACCCCTCCTGGTTCTTAGTTGGGCATTGGGTGACACACACCTCTGAATCCTACCTCCAGGCATTTCCACAGGCCTTTCTTACCTTCTCCTATTCTGTGTGGAAGGTAGCAGTGAAGCAAAGAAATGAGAGACCCCGTCAATCAGTCAGTGGGCTGCCTGTGTTCTTGTTCCGTGCTAGGTCGCTGTCAGGGGCAAACGGGGACTTTTGAAAGAAGATAAAAAGGTCTGAGAAAAAAAAAAAAGCATCAAATGTCAAAACCCCTGAGAGGGAAAGGAAAACTGAATATGAGGCATATTAGGTGAAAAAAAAAGTTACAATAAATCCAAGACTTCATTGGAAGGAAACCTGTGCATCACACAGAGTAACCACAACACATCATTGGGTACGGCAGACCTGAAGGTCAAGCAAAGTTGAAGGAAGAGAGAGCTGGCAGCTTCAGCTAGGGCCATGAGGAGCCATCGCATCCCTGATCATCGGGGGACACACCTGAGATCAGGGAGGACGCTGCCAGGGCAAGAAGAGCTTCTAGGAGTGCTGCCTCCTCCAGGCCTCCCCAGAGCCTGCGTCGCTGACCACAGACACAGGCATGGATGGGGTGTTCTCAGAGTGCGGGTGACAGAGCAGCGCTTGGCCTCCAATTTTAACATTTCTCACCTAGGGTGAAATAAAGAGTGTTGATGTGGTTTGGAAGTTATTTGTGTCTTCTTTCCTTGATAACGGTCTCCTGCAGCCTCCTGGGCATGGATTCCACAGACCAAGCGCGTCTACAGCCCCCTTGGAAGTCTTCCTCGGTGTCCAGGGTCTCTGCTGGTCCTCAGTCGCTGTGTAACAGTCACCGCAGGCTCAGCAGAAGAGCACCATACACTTTTATTCTCTCTCAGTTTTTTTGGGTCAGGAGTCTCGCTCAGTGCCACACTGCTGGGTCCTCTGTTCTGGGTCTCGTGCCACTGTGTCAGCCAGGATCTTTCTCATCTGAAGCCTCGACTGGGGAAACCCCTGCTTCCCTGTTCACACAGTTGTTTGTAGCAGTCAAGTTCTTACAGCCGTAGAATTCATGGCTTCTGGCTTCTTTAAGCTAGTGAGGGTAGAAAGAGACTAGCTCAAGTCTGCTAACCAGCCAAGACTTAGGTAAAGAAACAATCACTAGCTGGGTGTGGTGGTGCAGCCCTGTAACCCCAGCGACTAGGGAGACTGAGACAGGAGGATCGTGAGTTCAAAGCCAGCCTCAGCAACTTAACAAGGCCTATGCAACCTAGTGAGACTCTGTCTAAAAACAAAAATTAAAAAGGGGCTGGGGATGTGGCTTGGGGGTTAGTTAAATGCCCCTGAGTTCAATTCCCAATAACAAAAAAAAAGAAAAGAAAAGAAAGAAACAATCACTGAGGGCCATCCCAGCCCTTTGCCATATTCTGCAGGTGATTGATAAGCCAGCCATAGGTCCCACCCACACAGAGAAAGGGGTTACACAAGGACAGGAACACAGGAGGCCAGAAACATGGAAGTCTTTACAGAGTCTGTGTCTCAGGGACTAACCTGGTTAAGCTGGTATAGTTAAATGTCTGCATTTACAGCTCCTCTGAGGACATAGACTGTCCCAACATGTTCCTCCATCCCCATTTTTCAGTAGCCTAGCAAGCTGGGTAGAGAGACTGGCAGGTAATAGCAAAACACAAGATTGAGCAGAATCAGGGGCAAATCATGAAACTGAGTCCAATAAATCAAAGAGTAAAAATTAAATAATTCACAAAAATGGACTTAACCTAAGAGTTGAAAGGATATTGCCTCTCTTTGACTGTAGTACAAAGCAGGTTTGCTCAGAAATAAATGGGAAAGAAACCACAGGCACTAAGGTACAGGTTTGAGGTCTAGTGGTCTCTGTCTAGTGGAAATTTCTGTGCAAATCCTGAGGAAATATTGTGCTATCTTATTAAAGAATCTGGAAATTAGCAGTGAAGTAGCAATCGGTAGTTTATGAGGTTATTAAGCTTAATGGGCCAGGTCTGGTACATCAACTGTCTGAGCCACCAGCCTTCGGCAGATATGAAAACTCAAGGTCCCAGGAGCACAGCATGGTGAGTCACAGCATCTCGGGCTATGGGGAGGGTGGTGGTAGCTTGGTAATCAATGTCTACAAAAGACACACCACCCTGGCGAGCACTGGAGAGAAGGCGTCAATGGATCCCAGAGAAAATGGAACAACTGCAGAGGCTTGAAGGTCAACTGCTAGGGGAAAGGCCAGCGTCAGCAGCTTCTTGTCCTGATTGGAAAGCCACTCCACACGGAGGAGACGGGAGACACGGCATTCTCACCTAAGGCCACCTCTGTGCCTCAGGAGGAATCTCCCTGTTCCTCTTTCACTCCAGTTCCAGGAGGGAAGACACAGAGACCTCTCCCTTGGTCATATGTGGAGATTCCCAGAGTAGCTGCAGAGATTCAGAATCACGATGTGTGCTGTAATTGCTTAGGACCCTTAACTCCACATTGTCTTCTGTCTCTATGCACCAAGTGACAGGAATGTTCAGATAAACCAGGGGCTGCCTCTGGTAAGTCTTAGGCCAGAGGCCCCCAGTTAAAATATTTTATAGCTCACAAGCGATTGACTCCAACTAAACAGTCATAAGGGAATCTGGATTCAAGACTTAGCAGTGCCCATTGTCCCTCTGTTTTATCCTCCTTGTACAACTGATAACAATAGATGGAGCTGAATCAATAATCTTAGGAAGAAAGATATCGTCCTGGCATGAAAGTGGTGGCATTCTTTCCCAAGCATTCTGCTCTCTCCCCTCCCACACAGAACAGCATAGAATGTTCTCCCACAGCAGAAGAGCACAAAATGTTCTCCCACACAGAAGAACACGGAATGTTCTCCCACACGGAACAGCACAGAATGTTCTCCCATGCAGAAGAGTATGGAATATTCTCTCACAGCAGAACACGGAATGTCCTCCCACACAGAAGACCACAGAATATTCTTCCACAGCAGAAGAGCATAGAGTGTTCTAGAGTAGAATACCACAGAATATTCTCCATAATAGAATAGCATTCCTTCACACTGAGAGAGGTCACGTGACCAAGTTTGAAAGATGAGGGTCACCTCTGGCAGCTTTAGGACATGTAGCATTATTCAAGATGGTGGCTGCTCACAATCCTGGATGCCTAAAGGACTACGATGAAGAGAGCTTCCGTGGGCACGTGCCATCAAAAAAATAAATAAGTCTGCATTATTTTATGCCATGGAACTTGCTTTTTGTTTGTTTACTTTTCATTTTCGCAGAATGACCTACCTTATTCTAACAACTGCAAACCCTCCTACATGTCACCTCTTGGATTATAAGTGGCAGAATCTCCAAGAAAGTTGTGATCCAGGGCTTCAGTTTCCTCTCTGAAATTTGGAACATTCAAAGCTTTCACTCCAGAAAAATAGGCTGTTGGATAGTTTGGTGAGCCCTGCAGGCTAATGTAAGCAATAACCAGAAAGACTACAATGAAAAATTTGCTCCTATTTATAGATTGCTTATAGGAAAATTCCCCCAGGTGTTCATTTTTTACTAACATGTAGAGAATGCCTGTTTAGAAAAGAAAAAAAAAAACGGAGAAACGAAAACAAAGATGGGAGCTTTGGCAGCGATAATTTCTCAGAGGCTGTACATTATATGCTGGGTATGAGACCCAGCTTCACTGATGTCATGCATTAGTAAATCAGAAAACTTATTATGAAATTTATATTCTAAATAATGCTGATCATGTCATATTGACTTCTTTTGAGAGTGAAAATGTAAGCACTTTTGGAATTTATAATGCAAGGACTTGACCAAAGAATTCAATGTATCAAAGGGAGATGTCCTTCATGTTGCCGTTAAATTAAGTGTGGGATGAGAAAGGCTCATAAGAAAATAAAGACTTTCGTAGAAAGAGCTGTGCGTGACATGGAGATGATAATACTTGAATAGGAATATTACTCAAAGGACACTTTTAAATTAAAAGTAAGTAATGGGGAGATGAAATGTTCTTCTAAATGAGAGGAGAGCTCATAGAGGAAATTAAAACTAAAGGAAAAAAGTATCAGGAGTAAGTTTGAATTGTGACAATTCAATTTATATCTGATGAAAGGAAAAGTAAAATTACTATATGACATAAAATAAAATCAAAAGTAACTTGCACAGTAGGTGCACAATGAGACATATAAAAGGTCTGGGACCTTTCTCACTGCTGTGAGAAAGGTAGGAAGATGTCACCTTGGTAATTGCGGGGAGTATGGAGAGAAGTAAAATGGAACAGGAAATAGAACCTCAGACTCTGCACAGAACAAAGTCCTTTCCTGGCCCATGTTCTATGAGCACAGACGTTCTAGGTGATTAAGTTAAAATCCTCTCACTGTTCACATACTGTGAAGACTGTGTGCCCTTGGCAATCAGGATAAAAGAACCAACCCCAGAATCTACAGGAGGGAAACCCTGCCTCATGCAAACTCCTCTCTTTGTCCTAAATGAAGGGTCTGGGTTGCCGAAGGTTGAGGAATATTGGGGAATGGTGTCAGGCTTTCCTGAGAATCTTGATTGAAAGGCTGATGGTGCCACAGAGACCAGAGAGGGCCAGCACTTATCCAATGCTCCAAACAGAAGACCACATTAATTCCCCAAGAATTATTTTATACTCAGGCCTGTTAGAGGTACTGATAGACAAAGGCAGGCCTGGAAAAGAGGCCAACTTATTCCATATTCAAAAAGGAAACACAGTCATGAACCTGAAAGACAGCCACTCTCAGACCTAACCTCAGTCCTGGTTCTGACTTCTACTTGGTGCACAACCTTGCATGACCTTGCCCAATAGTATCTGTTGATCTAAATTTTCTCATCTACAAAATGCAGATAATAATAGAGTTGACCTCAGAGGGATGATTCTGAGGACTAATCGATATAATGCATGTAAAATGTTTAATTCCCGGCATTAAGTACAAAATCAATACGCACTTGCTGTTGTCAGAGTTTATAGCTTTCCCTTTAGGCCTGAGGAATGCCCCAATCTCTCTCTAATACTAGGTCAACAAACCCACCGTTTGTAGCATTTATGCTGCTTGCTTTGTTGACATTGCATTCAGAATACGGAACCCAAATTGGAATATCTATCACTGTTCTAGAACCAAGCCACACAATCAGCAGCAATTAGGAATTATGAGAGGTAATTCCATTAAGTCACACAGGATATGATGCTGGAGAGGTGGTTCTGTGATTTAACACTTGTCTGGCATGCTTGAGGACCCAGTTCAAACCACAGCACCATATGCACAACTGAGTGTTAGAGAAACAAAGGCCAGATGAAATAATAAAGTTGATTTTCTCTCCCCCCACTCTCAATCTCTCTCTCTCTCTCTCTCTCTCTCTCTTAAAAAAAAAAAGAAAGAAAGAAGAAAAAAGACACACAGGGTAAAATTGTCAGGAAGGACACAGCAGAGGTGGTGAAGAACCAAGTATTTCTCCAAACCTGGCCTAAACTTTAAAGGTCTCTTAAAATTGATCTAATAATGTTGGTCTTTGCTTGAGGCCCCACATTCCCCTTGCAATTGACCAGAAAAGAAGAAAATCAAATAAGCACAAGATAATCTTTTATTGTCCTGGATTCAGGACACAGGATCTATCTGCCTGAAGATGTCAGAAATACAAGAAGGAGGCACCCAGAGGCATGGAAACAATCAGAATTGCTGATACTTCTCTCAAACAGAAGTCATCCTGCGAATCCACATTTAGTAATGGTACAGGTGTGCCTGGCATCCCTATCCCCTAGGGAAGATCACATCTTTCTTCAAAGAGCAGTGGGTCTTTGAAGTGGTTAGGATCCTCAAGGGATTTCAAGCCCAAATGCTAAGGGTCACTACTGACTCCACAATAGATTTCCTGATGAAATGTCTTGGCACATGTAAAAATTTGATAGGCAATGACATCTTCAGGACACCTTGAATTTAAAATTTAAAAAGATAGGGAAGTTTGGCCAAACCATGTGCTCCCCGGGAAGGGAAGAGCACAGCATGGGATGGCATTGACCACACAAAACGAGCCCCTGTGTAACCTCTTTCCTCGAGGACCATAGGAATTCAATACTGCAAATCACATGATAGAAGCCACATCTATTTTTGTTTGTCTTTGAACTAAGTCATTCTTTAATCTTACTGACTACCAGATAGTCATTTATAACTGATATAGTTAACTCCATTAGCTTGGGGTTCAAGTGTGATAAACATCTCTTTTGGATTTCCAGTTCATGTCTCTAGGTAAAAGATGGCTTTAGTAATACAAATTCAGTGTTAAAGGTTTATCCTGAAGAAGCCAAAGGTGACTGGTCTTGAGCATGCAGGATCCTGAGGAGGATTTCTCTTGTCCTGAAGTCATGAACAAAACCCAGAGTGGTTGGGAGAGTGTGGGAAGGACCCTGCATTCTAAGGTGAAGACCTGCCTGAGCTGGACCTAGTCACCCTCCAGCACAGTTTCCAGAGAGGAATTAGTATAGACAGGACTTTGCATCACCAGTGGACATGACTCGGTGACAGAGGTACAGACAGTTGGGAGAAGTGCTCCCAGAGAGTGGCTGTTCCCTTCTCTTTCCATGACATACAAGGAAAGGATCATCCTGGAGAATTATTTGAGAAGGTAAGAGTGAATAAAAGAATGGTAACCACTTTATTTCAGATTCTGAACACCTTCCAAAAGCCCATGTACTAAACTTGGTTCCCAGGGTGGCACTATTGGGAAGGGTCAGAACTTTTAAGAGGTGGGGCTTAGCGGGAAGGTCTTTAGATCATTGGGAGTGAATCACAGGACCTTAGCCCATTCCCCTTCCTCTCTTTTGCTTCCTGCTAACGATGAGGTGAGCAGTTTAGCTCTGCTATGCACTCCCCTCCGCTGCCCTCAGGCACCCCCACCAGAAGCTGAAAAGCAATGAATGATCTGCCCAATCATGGATTGGAGTCTTTCAAATAAATCTTTTCTTTTTATAAGTTGATTTTCTCAGGCATTTTGTAACTGACACAGTAACTTACATTTTGCTCCTTCTATAGATACTGAAGTATCTAAAAGGTTGGAATTCGGGAACTCTGACCTCATCAGTGGTTTAATACATATGATGGGTTAATAATTGGAATGGACTGCTAGGGGATAACTATGGGCAGGTTGGGTGTGGCTAGAGAAGTGGTTTTCTGGGGCTGAGGCCTTGTGAACTCTATCTATCCCTTCCCCTGTTAAGTAGTGGTTAGCAATTAGCAGTGAAATGCTTGACAAGGCCACAGGGTTAGCCTTGAAGTTTGCTTTAAGCTACTGCCAAGCAGATAAGCTATGGAAAAACATTAGTACACAAATATTAAGGACAAACAAAGGCAAAAGAGATAATAGAGAGGGAGAATCCCTCAAGAACAAAGGATCTATAGGACCCTCTCTTCACAGGCCCCATAAAAGTTGAGAAGAAACTAAAAGCTAGTGGTGTCAGGTGCCTCCCACTAGCTCAGAAGGGGGTGTTCCTTAATAGTGCAGGTGCACTGAGGTAACCTTTGACCTCTATTGACCACAATGCCCGCATTAACATGGGACTGACTTGTAGATGAAGCCCCCTCTAAACAGGATGGCCACCATGACGGTTCTGGAGAGGACGAACTAAGTTCAAAAACACTGCCGGACATGAAGGAGGAGTTGAACACCTGATTGGCAAAGGCTGCTGAAGGAGGACCCCAATTTTTAAATCAACCATAAAACAGTAATAAATTTGGAGACAGCATTGTCTCTTTGTCATTCTCTGCTCAGAGATGGCCCACTCTCTCTCTTGAGAGTGCTCTCTGCTTGAGCCCTACTCTGCTTTTACTTCACGTTCACCTCTCTTTCACTTATAATACAACTCTCTTGCCTGACTTCTGGTGTCTGACTTTAAATCTTCTTTGGTTGAAACACAGGAACTGAGGTTTGGAGTTTCAGCTCCCCGCTTTCCTGTGACACCCGCTCTGTCTCTTCATCCCTCTCTCTCCCTCTCCTTCCCAGCTGTCAGGAGCTGAGCACCTTCCCTTTCCTCTACCATACCCGCCTGTCCTAAAGCTTCCACACTGGTGCCAACCAGTCCTGGATAGACACCTCTGAAACCGTGAGCCCAAATGAACCTTCCCTCCTCCAAGTTGTTCTTGTCAGGTGCTTTGATCACAACCTCAAAAAGCTGACAACAGCCGTGCAATGCTGCCAGACACAGAGCCAGATCTGTGCCGCTGCCACCACTACCCCCAGGTGCAGGAGCCCCACACGGAGTTTCAGACGGTGGAAGAGGCTGAGCTCACAGGGGCTGTGGCCTCCTCGGCAGTCAACGGGAGCAGTCAATTGGTGTAACCCAGAAGCAGGAGGAGGTGAATGCTGTGGAGCGGGCTTTGATCACCGAGATATGGGCCTGCAGGGCCCTGGCAGGTAGACTGAGTCTCAGGAACAGCCGTCGTGAGGTACATACAGCTCACAGGGCCCTTCCTGAAGCCAAGCCTTCGGGTGCGTGTGCTGTGAACCTGTCCGTTTGATCACGGTTCCCTGGCCTTTGCTCTCCTTTCTCTGAATAATTCATTTTTCCCTCATTTTGCTTCCCTAGCTCTCAACTCCACCTCAGCTGTTGGTATTTATGCTTTTGCTCTCTTTTGTAATAACTGGACCACGATAAGAATCAGCAAGAAATTTGTCCCTCCTCACATAGCTCCTCCACTCTCTCCAGCACCAAGAGAAGAGGAGTCTGCGGGCAGAGAAGACACCTGCTTGGGCACCACCAGCCTGAGCAGCAGGAGAGAGGCCCCACCTGCCTAGGGTGTGCTGGGCAGGATAGGAAGAACTGAGTTTTGAATCCAGTTTGCAATGGCATTTTTCGGGGGAACAGGAGTGAGTCATAAACACTGGATTGAACACGTCTGAAAAGTTTCAGAATCTGGCTAAATGTTAGTAATGAACTTGCAGTGAGAAAGTTGGTTCCACATAGCACAATGCAGTGTAGTAATTTGGGGAAATATCACATTAATATATGTGAGCAGCCTGGGGTGCTTGGATCAAGGTGACTTCCTCACGGAGACACCATTGATTCATCTCTGTGGGTCAATTAGATGTGTTCACCACTGTAGCAAGACCTCGGGTTACAGGACAGGACTGTCACAGCACAGGGGCGAGGCTCCGAGCTCATCACACCCCACAAATATTCAGAAACAAAATTGGTAAGAAAATGGGTTTAATTGAAAGCCAGCTTTTAAGGAGAGAAGAAACTTTTTGTTTCAGATTTCCGTCTTCAGAGACTCTGGGGCAAGGAAAGCTCTTAAAAGAGAAAAAGTAGTAAGATGGGATAAAAGACAGGAAATACACATGTGCACAAGCTGACACAGTCTAGCGGTCATCTCCATTCGCTCGGCTTCCTTGGCGTCTCCCCAGGCCAGCCGGGCAGCATGCAGCCTTGCTCTCAGCATGCACAAACACGCAGCAGAAAAACAGTTACCGGAAAGTGGCTGCCCGTTCCAGCCTGCCTCACTGATGCAGTCACATCAGCTGCATCCCTAGAACACTTAACTGACCCCTAAGAAAACAGACACTATTCACAATTGAGCAAATGCATATTGAGCACCTACTATGTGTCAGCCAGTGTTCTAGACACACATAATCTACTGTGGAACAGAAGTAAACAGAATTTCTACTTTTAAAAAGCGTGAAGCACAGTGGAAGACATAATACTAACCAAATAGTCATGCGTGGACACACGCACACGCGTGCACACAAGCACACACACAAAGTCTAAGAATAGGAGAGGACTTCGCAGGAGTTGGGAACTGAAGGATACGTGGACACACAATAAAAGTTAGAAACAGTTCCCAAGCTAAGGGAAGAGCATATGCAAAAATCCTATGGTTGAATAATGATCAAGTGGGAATTTAGAAGGCAAAATCAACAGGATGCAAGATATGAAGATAGGCTAAATATTGAAGGCTAGGAAGACTGTGGATATACAGGAAGGTCAAGCTTTTTCTGGGCAGGATGAGACTGAGATTGAAAGATTCGGGGAGAAAACTAATGAGCTGGGTGTGATAGTGCATGCCTGCAACCCCAGCAACCGAGGAGGCTGAGGCAGGAGTATTGCAAGTTGGAGACCAGCCTCGGCAACTTAACAAGCCTCTAAGGAACTTGGCAAGACAGTTCCAAAATAAAAAGGGGTGAAGATGTGGCTCAGTGGTAAAGTGCCTCTGGGTTCAATCACCAGTACAAAACAAACAAACAGATAAACAAAAAGAATAAAAGAAAAAGAAAGAAAAATATTGAGCTTGGTTTAGATAAAGTTTACAAAGCTTTCTTACATTTGAGTTGTGAAATAAATACAAAGCCATTCATATATTTTTAAACACTTTTGCTCGTATAATTAATGTGTTTAATTCTGTGCTAAACATAGCATGAAAGAAATTAAGCACAGTTGGAAACTCGTGTGGAATGTACTTAATGACATCTTCTCTGAAAATCCAATTACTCCAAACTTAATAACCTTGCAAGTCACAAACTCATTTTTTTCCTTTTATATTCTTCCAAAAATATTTTTAAACACCTACTATGAGCCTACAACTATCATAGGTGGTCACAAATAGCCATACCAGCATGTATGTATTCAAGGAATGCATAGCTTTGGAAGAAATTTTAGAATATCAACAATTGTAAGGTCTGGAGAGATGGCTCAGTGGTAGAATGCTTGCCTGGCATGCATGAGGACCCAGTTTGATCCCCAGCACCACACACACAACTAAGTGGAGGAAAAACAAAAACCAGGTGAAAATATAAAATGAACTAACTCTTTCTCTCTGTATGTGCCTCTCTCTTTAAAAAAAAATTAAAATAGAGTGTTATAAGTCATTTACAAGGGAGATGTAGGGAGCTCTGTGCAGGAAATGATAAGGACTCGTAACCCAGTGTGATAGTCAGCTTTCTGTGACTGTGGCAAAGCACCCAAGGCAAGCAACTTAAAGAAGGAAAGGTTTATTTTTTGCCCACAGTCTCAGGTTTCAGTCCATGGTCTGTGACTCTGTTGCTTCTGGGCCTGAGATGAGGCCCCACATCATGACAGGAAGCACATGGTGGAGCAAAGATGCTCATCTTGTGACAGCCAGAAAGCGAAGGATGGTAGGGATAGGGATGGGGATTCAATATGCCCTTCACCCTAGGGCCACCTCCCAAAAGCTCCCACCTCCCAGCAGTGCCCCAGGCTGCACACCAAGCCTTTAATGGATGAGCCTTGGGGAAAATCAAACTCCAAACCAGAAAACCCAGTCTTGGGGGGCAGGACCAGGAAATGCTTATCATGAGGTGATAGCATGTGAGCCACAACCAGAAGGATAAGGAAGAGCAAGGCAAAGAGAAGCAGCTATTGAGAGAAAGAGAGAGCAAGCCATTCAAGAGATTAAAGCTAGTTTAATGAGACCGAAGGCAGAGTTGGTCAAGAAGTCACTGCACGCGATAACTGCCACTAGACACCACTTTTAGGAGTCTGGGCTTTTTCTTGGGAGTACAGTCATGAGCTGTTCAAAGATTAGACATGTTCTGAGAAATATGTCTGTTGAGTCAGCATGTTCACTGCTGTGACTAAAAGACCTGACAAGGACAATTTTGGTAGGGAAAGTTTATTTGGGGACTCACAGTTTCAGAGGTCTTAGTCCATAGAAGGCCGGGTCGATTCCTCAGGGCTGGAGGTGAGGCTGAACATCATGGCAGAAGAGTGTGACAGAGGGAAGCGGCCCAAGGCACAGCTCCAGGAAGCAAAGAGAGAGAAACTCCACACCAGATATGAAATACATACCCCAAAGTCACGCCCCCATGACCCACCTTCTCCGCCACACCCTCTCTGCCTGCAGTTGCCAGTTAATCCCTACACTACTTGGATGGACCCAGTCCTTTCACCCCTCAGCTTTTTTTTGTCTCACTTATTGAGCTTTTGGAGGACACTTTTCATCCAAAGCACAACAGTATCATTGGGTGATTTCAACACGGTGACAGCAGCACAGCATTTATACACACAAATCCAAACAGCACACACCACTCAGGTAGCCCTCTATGCAATCAAGAAGTGAGACAAACAAGAAACATGAGACTAGCAAAACATGACATAGCATTTTACAGGATGCACACTAAAACAATGACTAAACTGCAGGTAGTAAATGCGTAGTCTGGTACGATGGTCATCAGTGTCATCCAGCATTACGTGCTGTGCACACTTGTGTGGCGATGCTTCGACGTGGCTGACAGCACATATGCTTATTTGCGCCAGCATGGCCACGGCACAGCACCTTCCTCTAATATGCCACCATGACCACAGTATCGTTAGGAAATGGGACTTTTTCAGCTCTCTTACGATCTTACGTGACCATCCTGATGTACGCAGTGCATCGTTAACTAAAGTGTTGTTACGCAGCGCATGGCTATACTTGGAAATCATAAAAGGTTTGAAAGTAGTGATTGGCAAAAAATAATTAGATTCACGTTTTAGGAAATGCATTGTGGAACCCGTACTAGAGGAAAGCAAGATGGAGGTCAGGGACCAGATGAGGTGCTCTTGAATGATACTGGGGAGAGATAAAGTGGATGGATGAGTGGAAATAGCGGTGGATGGTCCAAGAAGAACTTGGGAAAGTATAAACAACTGATTTGTCAAGTCATTAAACAGATGAATAAACAAAAGTCAAAGCTTTCCAAGATAAAAGAATGGGTGAATCTAATCCAAGGGGAACCTCCGACTTCCATGAGAAGTCCCATTAACTCAGGGCTTAAGTGAAGTGAAACATGGAGCCGTGGGGAACCCAAAGGGGGGAACCATGGCCTGGCACCAATATTGGCCTGTTCTGTCATTACACTGTTGCTCTTGATTGTTTGATGATGAACCCCTCCAAATTGTAAGACCATGTCTATCAAATAATAAAAAATAAAAAAGCAAGGGCTCTGGCTTGGGGGCAGAGTGAGTAGTAGGATTGGTTTCTTAGGAAAAGTTTATGGTAATAGGCATCGATTTTGAGATATCTTAGAAACATCTGTGTAGAGCTTGGAACTTAGGAGTCTAGAGCAAGAGAAGGCAATTAGGAGAAGGGTCAGAATTTAAGGATCACAGTGAAGGATGATGATGGGCGGGGAGAACATGAGATAGAGCAGGGAACATGGGGAGCACATGGAGGGTGAGAAGAAAAGTAGGCTGAGTTGAAGCCCCTGAACAGCAGCGGTGCCAAGACACAGCCCAGGAGTGATGCCTGCAAAGCGCTTCTAGAAGAAGCAGTGAAAGAGAGAAGAGAAACTCCAGAAAAAGATGGAGTCACAAAAATCAACCAAAAGAAGGTTAGCACAGGCCACTGAGGAGAGGACCAGAGAGCCACCAGGAGGTGATCCGCGACTCCCGCCAGGTGCCATGATTAAATGAAGCGTCTTACTGTGGGATTTCAGAACAGGTGAGGATGCCCTGCCAGGCACGCAGGACCATGTATCAGTACCGAGGCCTCCCGGGCGGCCTCGCCTGGCTTGCCTCGGTGCCGCTGGCCTTGACACCTTACAAACAGCAGTGCTCACAATGATTCACATTGTCTAAGAAAAGGATTTCATTTTTGTTATCCTTGACTGTGACCTTATAATCTTACCATTCCCAGTGAATCTATTTCATCCCTTTTCTGAGCCATTTTTCACTGCTCTATAAAAGATTCAAATCTCCAAGATAACATTTCTGAAGGAAAAAATCATCCCTGTGTTTCTTGGGAGTATCCATTCAGGAAGTCTGGCTTAAGTGCTTTTCATTTTCTTCCTTGGTATTGATTGCTTTGTAGACCGAAGGGGATTTGGTTTATCTGTTCTCCATCAAGATCAGGCCACAAAGATTAAAATGTTTACTATGCTTCCAGAAATAATGCTGATGGCTTGCATTAGGGGACCCTCTCTAGAAAAAGCAACGATAAGAAAAACCGGGGTATCAACTCTTCAGCATAGCAGTGATGTATTTGCCTGCCCTTCAAATATCTCCTGCATAAGAGGTCCTCACGTCACTCTTTGCAGCAGTGTACCTGTGATGGAAAATGAACAGAGCAAAATAAAATGTCAGATTGGCCCAATTCTCATCTTCCAGCATGAGAAAAGACACTGATTGACAACGGCCCTCAAAGTGTTACATCCCCGTGCTCTGTTCACCACGGTGAGGTCAGAACTCTTTTTGAAACACAAAATTGATCAGCTGTTGTTTGCTTCAAATGTTTTAACAGTTTCTTTAAACTCCAGGCTAAAGGTGTAGCTGAGATGATCACAGCAGTAACAAAAGCAGTAATAGCCAAATGATGTGTGCTGATGATTATTTTGGGCTTGTTACCCGGATTGCCTCCTTCTTAAACAGTTCAGAGAACTTGTTATGATTTACGCAGATGGGCAGTAAGCAGAGCAAAAGATGCTGGGCATCACTAATCATTGGAGAAATGCAACTCGAAGTCACCTTGCACCCATTAGGACCAAAAGAGGGAGTATTGGTGAAGATGTGGCAAAATCGGAGCCCTGGTAGACCATTAGTGGAAATGTAAAATTAACCTAGGAGCAGCATTCATGACAGCTGCTCAGTCACCTTACAGTTGGATCCAACAAGCACACTGCAGGGCATATTCCCACAAAGAACTGAAACCAGGGTCTCTGAGAGGCATCTGAGTACCCTTTGTTTGCAGCAGCATTATTCACAATAGCTAAATTGTGGACGCAACCACGTGTACCCTGGTGGTATAACTAGGCAAAATGCAGTCTAGGCATAGAATGGAATATTATTCAGCCTTTAAAAAGAAGGAATCCTGACGCATGCTACAGTACAGGTAGACCCTGGGGACATCATGCCAAGTGAAAAAGTCACACAAAGATAAACACTACTCCCTTTATATGAGGAGCTGAGAACTGTCAAATTCACAGAAAGAGAATGGAATGGTGGTTGCCAGGGGCTGGAAGAGTGGTCAATGAGGACCCCTTGCTTCATGGGTGGAGAGTTTGAGTTCTACAAGACGAAACAAGTTACAGAGATGGGTGTGTATGGCCGCCATGGTTATGAACGTGTTTGACACCACTGAAAGTGGTTAATATGGCAACTTTTATGATACGCTGTCTAATCACACTTTTAAAGTGGAAAAGAAACATCACATAGGGTTGCTTATTAGGAACCTCAACCTAGAAGTCACTAGTCACCCCATTTTACAGCCAGGAAGACAGCTAAGTGATAAAGAGCGACAGGTTGGATCTGAAGCCTGGAGGGGGCCTCGGAATCTAGGGCTCTCTGCCTCTCTAGATGCTGCCAGGATGAGCACAAGCAATCTCCCCAGCATCTTCTCCCACTGCTGCAGCTGCTGGATTTATAACAGCACCAACACTCTAGAGCGGTGGGCTTTTCCCTAAAAATAATAATAAATAAAAAGCAACAGCAACCAGAACTCCCTGCTTTCCCACACTTTCCCACGTCTCTCTGTCTTTCCTTTGCTGCCTTTTATTACGCAAAGTGAAGACTTCCTTCTTCTATGTGTTTCTGGAACGATCCTAGGTGTCCTTCAAGACTCAAGAGCTCTGATGGCCTTTTCCCCAACTTACCACTAGCCACCCACCCAGCGTCCTCTCCTGCTCCTTAGAACACATGTCTTTACAAGGCCAGGGTCTGCGTGACCTAACGTGGCAGGCACAGCAACCGAGGCTTGGCCAAGTCAACTATCACATGAAAGGAACAAGCCAGTGACCGAGTCACAACTCCACGCTGGATCTCGGATCTCGAGAATCGGTCACCTCTGTATTTTGCATAATCAAGACGGTGATTTGCATGTCCAAGATGGTGATTTGCATGTTAAAATCTCCTGCTACTCTTACCTGCCATTTGAGGTCTTTGCATACCTCTACATCAAAAGGACTTGCTTCATATACATCTTGATTATGTGTTTTTTTTTTAAATCCAGCCTATTTTGACGTATTTGTGGATTGCGTTTATTTTTTTTTAATCCTCTCTACTCCATTAAATGGCCTTTCTATGAAAATTCTGATGTTGGTATAGCAACCGCTGCATTTTTATTACATCGTCTTTATGTATTTTTCTACACTTTTTTTTACCTTCAGTCTCTCTGAGTCAATAAATGTGGGCTCTACCTGATAACTAATGTACTTGTGTTTTATTTCTGACCCTGGCAAAGAATCGATGAGTTATTTTTCCTTTCTTCCATATATGTATTGCATGCTTGTTTGCATAACAACATGGTAATACTTCTTAAATATAAGCATCTACTTTTCCTCTCTGAATGAGGCTAGGTCTAGGCTGTTCTGGCATTTGCCCTCAAAGGAGCAGAAGGTTCTCTCTGGTTCCCCATACTGACCCTTCGGCTGTGTTAGGATTCCCCATGGAGGGAGGATGACGTAAATGCTGCTCATCCAGAACAGAGCAATGCAGAGGAGACAATGCCCACCGACAGTCACAGCAATTTTGTCTTCCATGGCTGCTTCTCTGTGCTCACCTAAAATACTATACCAGGAGGTTTCTTTATTGAGCTTGTCTTCCACCAAGCCTCCACCTAGGAAGGGATGTAAGGAGAGAGCCAAGGACACTGTGACCTGACTGGTCCCATCAGCAGGAAGCACTGCAATGTCCAAGGAGGGTTTCTACAGCTGGAGGATGAGCTCTGGAACACTCTAGAAGACTCAGAAAAAATCCTGGAAGTTCTCCTCACCTACACGTTCCGCCTCACTTAGAGCTTGGAGGTGTAGCCACACTGGGTGGGAGGGCTGATGCACAGGAGCAATCTCCCCTCTCTCTCTCTGCCCTTCCTGCCTGTCTCCCCATCCCTTCCCAGCCTCTTCTCCTTCTCCCATGCTCTACCCACAATGCCACACTCAGAATCTATTTTAACTCCGGGGGACTTTCCAGCGTTTCCTATGGAAGAGACTGAGGTCGCCTCTGGCTGCCTTCCCAGGGCCCCACTTGCCCTAGAGCTGCAGAGGCTCTTCCACCCTTGGGACAGTGAACGGCACCCTTCCTACTGGGTGGCAGACTCATGTTTTTACATTTCTTTGTTCGTTTCAGACCACTCTGGCGGAGGAGAGGTGCTGAGGCTTGTGCTCCCGCTTCCGGCCTTCCCAGAGCCTGGCAGGACGTCCCTTTCACTTGGAGAATCAAATCCACACTGAGTCAATCTGCCCTGCCCTGCCCATTCTGCTGACAGAGACACTGGTTTTCCTGACCACTGTGAAGAGGGCGTCACACTGCAGGACAACGCTGCCAATATGTATTTTTATTTAATAGATGTATTTGAATTTGGTTTAATTTCCCCAGCATCATGCCTCAGAGAGACAGAGATCAGAGTCCTCCGAGATGGAACATTTATGCAAAGATGATGGAGATTTGATTAGAGTAGAACACAGATTTTCTCTCAAAACTGTGTTCCCGCTGCCTTGGAAGTACACATTTGTCAGTCTCCTCTGAGGCCCAGGGGTTGTTTATTTTATAGTTTGTTCCATTTTTTACTTGTTGTTTAGATGGTAGCAACTTCTAAGCTCCTCACGAGCCAAACTGGAAACTAGAATTCTAAGCTCATCTTTTGTCCATGATGTGAAAACCACTTGTGGTAATATCTGCTTCAGAGCTACCCGACATCTATAGCGTGGGGCAGGGCAGAGTGGACACACAGCGCTCCTCAGCTGTGTGTGCTACAAGACTGTCCCCCAGTCCACCACAGGAAGAGAGCAGGTAAAACACAGCAAAATAAAGTATCTGAAAAACTTAAATATGAAGCTGCAAAATGCAGTCTCAATTTTTGCTATTATTACATTCAACAGACATAACATTGCCCTTGTCAAGTACTATAAAAGTTTTTAAAAACTTACTCCCAATTTCTATGATAATCTTATTTTTTCCCACATTTTTATTGATGCATTATAATTGTACACATTGATGGGATTTATTGTTACATATTCGTACATGTGCATAACATAACAATATAATTTGGCCAATATCATTTTCATTGTCTCTTTCAAATCTGTGTTAATTATGCAATAAGATTTTTTAAAGTGAGTATATGCTGGTAACCTCTGGGCTAGCCTTAATGTCATCGTGAGCTCGAGAACTCCAAAAATATGTACAGCTCGCTCTCGCTATTTGTTGCACTTACAACAGATATAAAGCTACTGCAACCGCAAAATTAGCAAATACTTAATCACTGTTCCTAGGGAAAATACAGAGAATTTTGTGTGTGTGTGTGTCTGGTAATAACATTTGAACCTACTGATTGATATATAGCTTTGTTTTATATGTTTATTTTTAAAGAAACTTATTTAACATATATCATTGGCTCAGAAATACTGCATTTGTGGCCTACAGCTTTAGATTTCACTCCCGAATTAAGCTTACCCACCAGGCATATCATCTCCAGGGTGGATGTCACAGCCTGAGGAACACTGGACGGTACTTCAGCAATTGGAAACTATATTAAACAGAAAACCAACAAGAAAAAGCATGAACTTGCAAAAACTATGGCGCTTGGTAGCCTGCAAGAAGACAGTTATGTTCACCATGAGGACTGGGACAAGCAGGCAAAGTGTTGCTGTTTGATATCAGCTGGGAACTTGTGCACTGTGCAGCTCAAAGCTTCCACCTGTCCACGCATGACTGAATGACTGCACACTCTGAGAGTATTTATGCTGGGGTCAAATATATATTAGTGAAAAAGCAAATTTACACACATGGAATCCACCAATGATGAGAGCTGATTGTGTGTGTGTGTGTGTGTGTGTGTGTGTGTGCGTGTGCGTGCGCGCGCATTTCTGCTACTCAATATCTCCCTTGAAAATCTAAAAGATTCTCAACCATATCCAGAACAAAGTTCTGATTGTCCCATTCAAAATCCATTCCTCACAAAGTCTCAGTAAATGACATCTTACTGTTGCCAAGACCTGAAATCTTAGTTCCTCTTCTCTCACTCCAAATATATCCAAGGTTTGATCATTTTTCACAACTTTATCTAGTCCATACCCAGTTACCTCTGGCTGGTTTAATTGCAGTAGATTCCCTTACAGTCTGTGCTCAATGAAGCAGACAGAATGTTTTTTAGATAATGTACTACAGTTTATGCTTCCCAAACACTTCTTTTGGTTTTGCATTTTAACATTTCTGAAATCAAGGTAAAAATTATTAGCAACTAAAAGGAAGGCTTAGTACAAGATTTTAAATGATAACCTTCTTTCGTCCTTTCAGTGGCATATAAAGTATTAATGGGTCTTAAAACTCAAGGTATCTTAAATGCAGAAAAATACAGCAGGGTAAATTTTGTCATTTTTCTGCTCAGAAACCTTCAGTTGCTTCTCACCTGGTTCAAAGCAGTGACTGAGTCCTCCAAGTCCTTCCTGACCCCCCATCTCTTTTTCTACAACCTCATCTGCTAACTGCTGTCCCACTTGCTCAGTGGACTCCGTCCACACTGGTCACTCTGGACCTCAAACAAGACACCTTTGCTTCTGCTTGCAGGGTCTCAGCCCTTATCTCCCCCTCTGCTCCAGTCTGGTGCCTGTTGCTCATTTCCTTGCCTTCCCTCCAGTGCCACCTGGTAGTGACACACCTCTCTGCTTTGTTTCTCAACAAAGAACTTCAGTCTACCTGACACAATATATATGCTCCTTCCTCCTAAACTAAACTACACTTTTTTTGGTTTTGTTTGTGTTGTGTGTATGTGTTATTTTTCTTGTTGTTGCTCTTGGTACAGGGATGCTTAACCACTGAGCCACATCCCCAGCCCTTTTTATTTTATTTTTTTTTATTTTGAGACAGGGCCTCAACTGAGTAACTGAGGTTGGCTTTCAACTCAAGATCCTCCAGCCTCAGCCTCCCAAGCCACTGGTGCTACAGACGTGCACCACTGTGTCCAGTCTACATGCGGTTTTACATCTAGCCGTGACTTCCAGAGTGTTTGGAAAAGGTGGACGTCAACGACTTAAACTTCAATAATCAATTAAGTTTGTAAGATGAGTGTCTCCATCTCTAGGCTCCCTGAAGCTATGACTTGGGAAATTGAGTAAAGTTGCGTGCAGAATACAGAACTACCCCCAGACCCAAGGACAGTGTGCGCTTCTTCACCTTCACTCCTAGATGACAAGACACACTTGCTAGACTGATGCTTCACAGCTTGCCCTCCCTTCCCAAGTTTAACAAGACGTTTCTTGCTCGTTCTCCTTAGCTGGACGTTGAGGGCCCTCAACTACACAGCTATAAGCCTTCTTTCTGTTTCTCCATTTGGTGGCCTTCTTTAAAGCAATGTGCCCCTCAGACCACCCTTCTTCTCCACTTTTATTAACAAAGACACACGCATCTCCTCCCTAGGCTAAGCCCATCTTCACCTTCTCTCTATAAACGCCTCTGCAGACCATTCCGGCTTGAAGGTAGAGTCACTGCATACCTGAGCTTTGACCTAAATTACTGCTCAAGCAATTCATTGAGTACTATGCATTGTGACATTAATCTTATTGTTGAATCATTCAAATAATTTACCGTTATGTAACTGACCACCCATTTCCCTTCTATTTTAACGTCCTTGGCACCCAGGCAGGCCTCACGTATAGGTAGGCTTTCACCGAATGTGCAATGCTGTAAGATCATAGTAACTGTTTAAAAGACAAGTTGATTGATTAGAACACTAAATGACATTAATATTACATCCATTTGGTACTGTCTGACTTCTTATAGCTTACTTTGTCCGGTTTCTCCAAATTGTTAACTGGAAAAGAGGTTCACCCAAAGAAATTTTATGTTAAAGCTAGACCTTCTCAAAAACCAAACATGCAGTGGGAATGTGGGGAAAGGTCCACTCTTACATTGTTGGTGGGAATGCAAATCAGGGCAGCCACACTGGAAAGCAGTATGGAGCTTCCTCAAAAAGCTTGGAATGGAACCACCCACCACGACCCATGTGTAATCCCAGCTACGCAGGAGGTTGGGGCAGAAGGGTTGCTAGTTCCAGGCCTATCTGGGAAACTCAGGGAGACCCTGTCTCAAATTCAAGTGTTGAAAAGGGCTAGGGGTATAGCTCAGGGGTAGAGTACTTGCCTTGCTTTGGCAAGGCCCTGAGTTTAACCCTGGTTCTGCATTAAAAATTCTCTTAAAGCATTGTCATGTTCTTTCATATTTCTTTGTTCAGAAAACAGAAATATATGTAATACCCTGAATTTTTATTATTTCTGTAATTAATTTACTCAGACTCAACACTAGGCAAAACAAAAAACTAAATTTAATAGTGACTGGTGGACAGGAGTGTGAACAACACCTCTTCATGATCTCACCACATCACGTGTTTGACTACTATTACTGTTTGCAATTTTATACACAAATTCCTATATATATGAATATCTGTATACTAATATACATAGGGATGCAGCATATAGTAATTTGTATATAATATTAATATAATATAAATTTGCATATTATATATAATATTCTTTTTCATTATTATTTAAGAACTATTCAAGAATATTTTAATTATGTGTAGCTTTTGCAAGAAGAAATCTACTACAGTTCACAAATACTCAGCTGCTCTGTCAGAAGGTAATCCTCTCTGGATCCAGCCTTTCCACATGCTCTGAGTCTCCTGAGCTAAAGCATTTGTTTATTTACAGCCAATTCAACAATGGTGATATAAGGAGACATTTCAGGATAGAAAAATCTCCCTTCTCTCCCTGGAATAAGTTTGTTCATATTGTAGGGTAATACAAATAATCTCTCTGGAGGGGGCAATTGGCATATTTTCCCAAAATGCCCTATGAAATTGGGAGTTTCCCCAACTGGGTGCTGCCCAGCTGTGATGGTCTATTATGCAGTGTTGCACCTTGGTGTGTTTCATGTCACCCTTACTGAGATTCAAGAGGCACAGAGGGCAGGTGCCAACATGAAACTCAGGCTGCCCTCCATGCCAGGGACAGCAGGCCGTGCAGATCACTAGGACTCAACGTCTCCTTGCCCACAGAATCTATGGAATTGTGGCAGGCAAGCCTGGAAGCCATCTGCTGCTAAGGGACTGCCTGGCCACTTGACAATCTGCAGTTAAGCCAGGTGTGGAGTATTTTATTACTGTGTCACAGCTAATGCAAAAGCTCATCTTCCTTACTCTGCATTTGTTTAACAGCATTTTAGCAAGAACATGAATTATTAGTGAATGACAAGAAATGAAGATGAGAATTAATATCTGTATTCAAAATCAAAAGGAAGTCAACAGACATGAAGTGTGGTACAAAATTAACAAGATGAGCATTCATAGAACTATAAAGTTATAGGTTTTATTTTTAAATGTAGCTGCCAAGAACAGAATAAAAGAAGTTCAAATTAGCAAGTTGCATAAATAAAGAGAAAAATAAAAATATAAGAGAATAAAATAATCAATAATTTCCTTCCTGCTAGAAGCCATGAGAATATTGGACAGAACATAAACAATAACTATTTTCAGACACTACACAAGGGACAGTGCATAACTGTGATCTTAAGAAAAGAGAAACCATTTTCTGCTTGAGGTAATGTTGAATGTGGGGGAAGGAGAAGGCAAATAGAGCCCACCACTTCTTGGGAAGTTAAGAAACTGAAGTTTGAGAAGGCTGAACCATCTGTAAGCACAGAGGACCGTGCCTAAGAAAAGGTGATTACACTGAGAGCCCCACAAAACTGCAGAAGGGTCCCCTGGAGTCTTTAGTTAATAATCATTCTATAGATGTGTGAGGAAACTCCAACAAGGACAGACCACAGCAACTTTCAAAAGAAGAGCTATAACAAGACTAATGATCCCCAAGGTCACCCAGGACAAGAGTCACTCAAGCTCCCACTACAAGGGTGGGAGAGGTCTTGTTGAACATATATATAGCCTTCTCAGTCAACACCCCAGAAGGTCCAATCTCACATTTTAAATACTGGAGCTAAAAATTATGGAACCAACCCAGATGCCCCTCACTGGATCAATTTGGATGAATTGATCCAAAAAGTGTGATACATACACACACACACACACACACACACACACACACACATACACATACACAATGGAGTTCTACTCAGCAATTAGAAACAACGATATTACAGCCTTTGAAGGTAAATGGATGGCTATGAGAGAAATCATGCTGAGCAAAGTTAGCCACACCAGGAGAGTCAAGGGTTGAATGTTTTCCCTAATTTGTGGAGGCTGGAGCTAAACCCAAGGTGAAAGGTAGTAAAACTCATATCAGCAAAGGTATAGCAACACATAATCTAGGGCACCCATAGATATGTGGGGGTGAGGGGACAGATGGAGGAAGGGAGAGGGAGGGAGAATAGGGTAGTATCTAGGTAGACAATCAACAATGTAGCATACTCTTTACTTCCCTGAGAATCCAAAAACACTTATGCAATCATCCAATTCTGGAAAATTCACAATCTAAGCATTTATATTACTTGTAGGAGCAAAATATAGAATAATCAAGAGAATGGAGCATGGGAAATGTGGGGGTAATTCTTGTTTAAGAATATATGCCTATCATATTGTTACTTTATATGGACTTATGATTGTGCAATAACTCAACTCTATAACAAAAAAATTTTTTAATTGGACCTAAATTAGCTCTAGAACAATAATATCTCCAGATTTAGCCTAAAAGAAGTTAAAAATAAATCTCAAAAGCATTCAAGCTAACACATGTGTAGTGAAACTGCTAAAACAAAATAGAAGTCCAGTATTCTTCAAAGGAAAACAACAAAATCCAGCACTTAATGTAAAATACGCAGCAGACACTCAAAAATTATTATATACACAGAAAGCAGAAAATATGCTCCACAGTCAATAAAAACACACCCAGAAATATTATGGAAAATGGAACAGGGAGATGTGAACATTAAAATAATACAGTAATTATAAAGATGTTCCACACCATGATGTAAAGGAAAATATAAAAATTGTAAAGATGAATGTGGGAGATGCTGAAAATATTTAAATCAAGTCTACACAAATAAAAAATAAAAGCTTTAAAATGAAAATATAGGAAGAGTTTCATCATGATGACCCATGGCAGAGCTGAGTAGAGTCTACGTGAATGCAGGATGCCAGCGGTGGGAGAAGTGCCTTACTGTGAGGGGGGTAAATGGCAAGATTTCTCCCCAAATTCTTTACTATCCAGGGAAGGAAGTTTAGTGACACGGAGCTGTGGACAAGCTAAAAGTGCAGGAAGTCTCAATTGATAATTTTCCAGCGCCAACTACCTAGCTGGGAATCTTCCCTGGAGGGGAGGAAGCTGCACACACTTAAATAAACTCAGACACAGTGGTGAGTTCTCAGGGGAACCTGGGCGTGGGGCTCTGGTACACCAGGGCTGTAGCAGCAGCAGGAACTGAGGGTCAGCTTTAATACACACAAATTAGAGTCCCCTGAATTTGATCATGTGAAGAAGTGGGGCAGCATTGCCATTTTGAAACCTCCTGGAGGGCAGTACAGGAAACCGCTTCATGAACAGTGAACCCAAAACCACCAGATACAGACCAAAATAGGGAGCGCAATCCAGAGGTGGGGCTTCAGGTCCCTAGTGTTGACTGTCTGCCCTGGGGACTGTGTGGGCCTGGCGGAGCCTCCCAACTAGTGCAGACTAGCATTTAGAGGCTTCCAGCCCATCCCACTACATGCCCGATCTGGGGGGTGGAGTCAGTGTCCAAGATCTGCTCATTAGCACCTAACACCCTGGGGGGATTAGGTCTTCAGGTCCAACAGAAACTGCTTGAAACTCTCAGGCAGGATGGAGACTAGCATCAGCCTCAGGGACCTATGAACCGAAAGGGCAGTCTGGCTCCAGTGCTTTCCTCTGCTTTCAGACACTAAATTCTGTGAACAGAAGTGATCCCATAGGTCATGGGCGCTCCAAGTGGGACTGGGCTTCCACGCCCCCTAAAGGTTGCATTTGAGACCTCCACAGACACTGGTCTAGCTGAGCTGATGTCTCCTTCACATCTGTCTCCCCTTACGGGGGTTGTGACTGCCCCACACATCATCTCTTGGGGCATGTGGGGACCTCAAGACACCCAAGAGTGGGGCAATAACAATCTCTGGTGTGCTCAGTTCAGCCCAGCCACTCTCCTTGGAAAAGGAAGAGTCCCTTAAAGCTGCACCAGGATCCACAAGACTCCCAGAAACTCCTGGATCCCCGGATGAAGTGGGACAAGAGTTTGGGCAGGCAGACACTAAACTGCTCAAGAATGCAACTCGGGTGGCTCTGAAGTCTGTTCTCACAGGAAGCAGGGAAGGTGCATGAATGCAACCCCTCTACAGGAGAAAATTACTGGGTGGCCTCCTGGGAATCTCACTGTCAGCTGAGATCACCAAATCTCACTCCCTCCAACATACTCAACTGGGAAGTGACTCCACCTAGACGTCATCTCTGAACACATCCCACATGGTTCATTTTGACCTCAGCAGTAATAATTCAGAACATTTCCAACTCTGTATTTTCTTCTGTTGTTGTTCTTAGAATTGGTGTTCCTTAGTGTATGCATTTTTTGTTTGTTTGTGTGCATAGTTGATTGATTTTTAATGTCACTGTGGTTTGTAGTATTTGTCTGCTGTGTCCATATTGCTGGGTTTCGATCAGTGGCAGTCTGCAATATTGCAAACTAGCCCTTAGTCTCTTTGGGCTGAAAAGATCCCCAGTCTTTACTACCCATTTCTTCCCTTTACTCTGTCAATTCCTAAACTGTATTCTGATCTCTCTCATCCTCCCTCAAACTCATTACCCCACTCTCACCTCATTTCTGTCTTTTCCTTATTTCTAGCAGAATAGCCTATATCATCTCTACTACCTTATAGCTCTATGTCCTAATTCACAAATTCCACACTGCCTTCCTTCCTCATTCCCTTTGCTCTCTAGACTTTTTTTCCTTACTTGCAGAGGTCCTGGTAAGCTGAACTGAACACTTTACTTGAAAATGTGTGCTTGTTTGCTAACCAAGTATAGTGTGAAAGCTATCAAGGAGGAAAACTGCTAATCTGATTGCTCCTATAGATGCTAATCAACACTATAACAGCTATAGTTGACTTTATCTGGTGTATGCATTGGCTGTACTTATTGACTTTACCCCCTATCTCCTCAGGCATTGGAAAATCTAAATGTCCAGAATACTTCACAGATTGGGGTGCCCCCCACTGGACTGTGGTACCCAAATTGTACCTCAGTCCAAGTAAGCAAAGAGATAAAAAGCTCTGATACCATCAACAAAGCCCCCAAGAGAATTATTCAGTGTCAGGCCTTAAGCTACACTCCCTATAACTGAAAATGAGGAAAAAGGAATCCTTCACCTCAACCCCTCAGCTCCCCATCAAAGATGTCTAAGGTTGGGATCCTAGATGAAAACCTAAAAAAAATGTATCAACAATATTAGTAATTCAATCAAAGAATTAAAAGAAGATTTAAGGAAAGAGGTAAGAGAACAATTTCAGGAGATGAGAGACCACATATATAAAGAGCTACGCATTCTGAAAAGAGATACAGCAGAGCTCTTAGAATTGAAAAATACTGTCAACCAAATCAAAAGCTCATTGGAAGATATTAATACCAGAGTAAACTCAGTGGAAATAAAACCTCAGTTCTCGAAGAACAAAGATCAGATAACAAAGACAGGCTGAGCAACATTGAGTTAAAGGAGGACAGACAAGAAAACAAACTTATTGTGCATGATCAGAATTTCCAAGTAGTATTTGACAAGATGAGAAGAAATCACCTGAAAATAATTGTGATTGAAGAAACAAAAAAACAAAATCCAACAATATCCTGCCTACAGGAGACACACCTCACAATCAAAAATTGACACAGACTGAAGGTGAAAGGTTGGCAGAATGTCTACCACGCTTGTTGCCCAAAAAAGCAAGCAGGCATTGAAGTTCTTATATCCCGCAAAGTTAATTTTATCTAAAACTATTCTTAAAGGACAAAGAAGGTCACTATATCATAGTAAAAGGAACAATTTATCAAGAAGACATAGCAATAGTTAACATTTACACCTCCAAATACAACCCTCCCAAATATATGGAAAAAGTATTCAAGGACATTAGAGCCCTCATCGATCTCAACACAGTAATACTGGGGAAATTTAATACACCATTATCAACAATAAAGAGATTATTAAAGCAATAATTTAACAAAGATTTCTCTAATCTAAATAACTCTATAAATCAACTGGACTTAACAGACATTTACAAAATATTTCATCCCAAATTGGCTGAGTTGACCCTCTTCTCAGCACCTCACGGATCCTTCTCCAAAGCAGACCACATCCTAGTCCACAAAGTTAACCTTAACAAATATAAAAAAGCTCATGTAGTCCCAGGTATCCTGCCAGACCACAATGGTATGATCTTAGCAATTAAGCAAGAAAAACAAAAGAAACTACTCAAATACTTTGAAATTGAATAATACCCTCTTAAATAAAGAATGGATAAAATAGGTGATGAGACCAGAAATCAAGAAATTCTTGGAAATGAATGAGAATGATAAAACAATGTATTGAAATCTCTGGGATACTATGAAAACATTCTTAAGAGGTAAATTTATAGAACTGAGTGCCTTCATCAAAAATCAGGAAAGAGCCCAAATAAATAGACTTATTCTTCAATTCAAATCCCCAATCCTAAACCTAATAGAAGACAGGAAATAACTAAGAACAGAGCCTAAATCAATTAAATTTATAACCAAAAAGCAATATAAATTATCAACAAATCAAAGAGCTGGTTCTTTGAAAAAATAAATAAGATCAACAGACCCCTTGCCAGCCTCACCAAAATGAAGAATGAAATGAAGCAAATCAACAAAATCAAAGATGAAAATGGAGATATCACCACTGACTCAAACAAAATCCAGAAGATTCTCAGAACTGATTTTGAAAAATTATACTCTGCAAAGTTCGACAATCTGGAAGAAATGGACAAATATCTTGCCACATAAAATATTCCCAAATTAACACAGGAGGACATTGAAACTCTAAACCAACCAATCTCAGGTAATGAAATCGAAACAGCAATCAAAAGTCTTCCTAAAAAGAAAAGCCTAGGACCTGATGGATTCATGGCAGAATTCTACCAGACCTTTACAGAAGAATTAACATCAATCCTCTATAAGATTTTCCATGAAATTGAAAGGCTTGGAACCCTCCCACTTTTTATGAAACAAATATAATCCTGATACCAAAACCCAACAACGACACATCAAGAAAAGAAAACCACAGACCAATTTCCCTAATGAACATAGACACAACAATCCTTAATAAAATTCAAGCTCTCCATAAATATATGAGAAAATGCTCTCCATCACTAGCAATCAGAGAAATGCAAATCAAAACTTTACTGACATTCTACCTCACTCCTGTCAGAGCAAAAATGAAGAATACAAACAATGACAGATGCTGGAAGGGTTGTGGGAAGAGAGCAACGCTTTCACACCGTTGGTGGGATTGCAAGATTGTACAGCCACTCTGGAAAGCAGTGTGGAGACTCCTCAAAAAACTAGAGCTGGAGTTACCTTATTACCCAGCTATCCCACTGCTGGATATTTTCTCAAAAGAGCCGGAATTGGCACATTACAGAGACACAGCTTCTTCCTCAATGTTTATAGCAGCTCAATTTACTATAGCTAAACTATGGAAACAACCCAGATGCCCCTTACTGAACTAGTGGATTAAAAAACTGTAGGACATATATACAATGGAGTTCTACTCTACTACTAGAGAGAATGATATCATGGCATTTGTAGCCAAATGGATGGAGATGGAAAAATTATGCTAAGTGAAATAGCCCAAACTCAGAGACTCAAAGGCTGAATGTTTTCTCTCATGCAGAAGCCAGAATACAATGGGAAACAGACTGGAAGTAGGCTAAGCTAACAATAACCTCAACATGGATGAATTTTTACACCAACAGGGGGAACCTTCCTATGATGCTGAGGGATGAAGGGAGGGGTCAGGAAGAGGGGTTGGGAATAAGAGAAATATCAAGGCAGCTGGAGGGAGGGAGTAGGGGGGTTATCAACCCAATGGGGAACCTTCAACTTCCATGAGAAGCCCAACTAACATGGGGGTAAAATAGAGGAAACGTGGGACCGAGGGGAACCCAAAGGGGGGAAATCATGAACTGGCATCTGCCTAGGCTTGCTCTGTCATTATCCATGTTATCGTGATTATGTGGCAACGATTCCCTCTTAAATGTATGACTATGTTGAATGAATTTTAAAAAATGAAAATACACTGGAAAGAATTAACAACCAGTTAGTCATGTTCTATAAAAGAGATCAGAGAACTTGAATATAAAGTAACAGAAACTATCCAAATGACAGCTGAGTCAGGGAAAAGATCATAAAAATAAATAATCATGATCGTCAGGATAATATCAATTGTATTTATGCACATGGAATTATTGTGCAAGAAAAACTGGACAGAAAAAAATATTTAAAGAACAGCCAAAATTTTTCTGAATTTGATGTAAACTGTAAGCTAGCAATTCCAAGAAGCTCAACAATCCCTAAGCAGAAAAACACTAAAAACAATAACAACAAATCACACCAATAATAATGAAATTACTAAAGCCCAGTGATAAACACTACCTTTAAAAAGGTAGAGGGGAAAAAGTGATATTAGATACTCAAGAAAAAAAACCTTAAAAATGAAATCAAATATTTTGTCAGTAACTATATAAACCAGAAGATAAGCAAAATCTTTAAAGTACCACGAGAGAAAAAAATGTTAATCTAGAAACATAAAATATTGATTAAGTGCCTTCAACTTGTGATACAAGAAATGTTAAGGAAAATTCCTGAGGAAAAAGGAAAATATCACTAGGTGGAAATTATGTCTCCAGAAATAAATGAAGAATGCTGGAAATAGTATTTATGTGACAAATAGAAAATATGTTTTCTTAACTCAAAATTTTATTCAAAAACTGCTTAAAGCAAAATAATAGCTCTGTATTCTAAGTTTGTAATGAATTGAAGCAAAATGCATGACAAATTAAGCCCAATGTGTTAGGCTATGGAGTTGGAAGTAATGGCACAAGAATTTAAACTTACACAGATTGAAACTTACTCTGAGGAAGGGGAAAATCAAGATGGGTTCTTACGATTGCACCAACTTCAGCTCAGTTCACAAAGGGACACTCCAAATACTGCAGTACTCTCACTAGGTCAGGAGGCAGAGTCTGGAGTTTGAGAGGGCAAAGACATGCAGAAATCTTGAGGCAGGACACAAGAGAGGAATGGATGATATGCAGAGAGACAGTTCTACAGAGGGGTCCCGAGGTGTGTGGCTGCATACAGATCTGTGAATGAAAGGACAAGAAACTCACTCAGGGGTTGAAGGACCACCAGAAGGGAGTGAAAAAGAACAATTCCAGGGGATCACACAGGGAAGGCAAGAGCCCAAATGCCTGTAACCCAGAGTGCAAAGACTTCAACATGCAGGACATGAGTAGAATGCTCTGGAGGAGGAGCTGGAGTGATTTCTCCGCAGTTACAGCATGTGTGAGTGCACGGATTCAAACCCCAGAACCAATGTACATAACTAAGTGTCAGAGCAATGAAAGCCATGTGAAAAACTCAATAAAAATTGATCTCTCTCTCTCTTTCTCTCTCTCTCTCACTGTCCTTTTCTCTTAAAAAAAGAAAAAGAAAAAGAAAAAAAGAATGCTCTGGAGGATTTCGCAATGCCAGTAAACTATGCCTACACTAAAGAATGCCTCATCCTGCCCTGGGAAGCTTAAAAAGCAAGGCTCAGAAGCTTCAGGTTGCTTCTAAGTAACTTAACTATGCTACCATACTGGAAAATTAAGAAGTATTACAGAAACCTAGCAACCTATCATGTAAAATTCACAAGGTTCCACAATCAATCAAAAGTTATCAGATATGAGAAAAGTAAAAAAGTATAATCCATAGCTAGGAAAAAATCAATAGAGAATCTACAAAGACATGGATGAGGGAACAGAAGAAAAGCATAGTAAAATAGCAGTCATATAACTGGAAAAGTTTATTGTTATTCAATACATACAAAAATACTAGCTGTTTTTGTTTCTCTGCCCTTTTAATTTCTGGGGGAGGTTATCTCCCCACTCATCCTTTTTTTTTTTTTTTTTTCATTCTCCTTTTAGAAAAAAAATAATAATATTTTTTCTAGTTTTGATTTCCTGTTTTTAGGATTCTTTCTCTTTTTTCTATAGTCTCTCTTATTCCCTCTTATCTATCCTGTCTATACTTGTCCTCATTCTTGAGACGAAGGATTCTAATCAATGCATATAGTATTTGAAATGTATTGTGCCTGACAAGCATGATTCACCAGGGAGAACTTCTTCCCTTAAATGATCACCCAAATTTTAGTAATAACTCTTTTACCATTCCTATAATAGGCCACAGCTATCCTAGCTTCCCTTCAGATTCATATTTTCTTTTCTTCTTTCTTCTCTTTTTCCTTTATTTTAAATTTAGTTATTTTTTTAATTTTCTTTGCTTTTCCCATTTTTTCTTCTTAGAAATTTCTTTTTTTTTTCTACAGCAAATCCTTACCTCCTCCACTTTCTCACTGTCCACAATTGGTCTATATAATCTCCCCTCTAAATTTCACCTACATTACCCTCCCTCTCTGACTCCCAATTAGTTAACTCTCTTCAACCCCCCACTATTAAGGCTGCATAATGATTACTGCTGTGATTGTTAATCTGAATAATACTTGTTTGTTCTTGAAGTCTAACATATGTGATAGTTAAACACTAGTGTCGCTGAAAATATTGATTATCACTACCACTAGTTGCATAGGCTGAATTCAAAGTCTATTATAATTTGTTCTAAAAAACTACTTTACTACTGTTTATTGTAAGCTTTGGTTGTACATATTGACAATTTTCTATTAGTGCATGAGGTGTTGGAAATCTGTAAGGATAACTAACAGTTCACAGTAAAGGGGGTAGACTTTTGAAATCAACTTTCCTGACAAAACCCCATTTCAAGTAAGGGACTGGACAGATTTCCCAATCTAACAACTTAAGGGAGGGGACAGGAAAAAGAACCACTGAGTCTTTTATTGCTTCCACAAAGGGTTCACCAGTCAAATAAGCGAGAACAATCTCTTCAGACATGAAAAATCAAACTCGAAGAGGTTCTCATCAATCCCAAAACTCCCCTAGTAAGGAGGCTATGGTCAGGGACTGGGATGAAAATCTAGAACAATTTATCAATGAGCTGATAACAAAAAGGAACAATGAATTAAAAGAACAGATAATGAAGGGAATAAATGAGAAAACTCAAGAGTTGAGAAACTCTATAATTGAAGAAATTGATTCTCTCAAAAAGGAAGTATCAGATCTAAAATCTGCAGTCAATGACATGAGAGGGACCATGCAAGAATTCAATAATAGACTAACTTCAGTAGAAAATAGAACCTCTGCTATTGAAGAAATAACATTCAACAATGAAGACAGGCTGATCAAGCTAGAGCTCACCTATGTCAAAAAAGATAAACAACTAAGAGGTTATGACCAGAATTGTAAAAATGTCTGGGATGAAATGAGAAGAAACAATATGAGAGTAATTGGGGAACAGGAAGAAATTGAGACACGCACCAATGGTATGAGGAATATTCTCAAAGAAATTGTGAATGAAACTTTTCTCCCCTAAAAATAGAATCAGACATGCTCATCCAAGAAGCTTACAGGACACCCAATAGGCCTAACCAAAGGAGAAACTCACCAAGACACATCATATTCAAAATGTACAACAAGGATAGCAAGGGAACTATATTAAAAGCAGCAAGGGAAAAACGCCAAATCACATTCAGAGGCAGACCAGTAAGAATTGTCTGTGACTTTTCAACCCAGACTCTGGAGGCAAAAAGGTCTTGTAATGATATCTTCCAACATTTGAATGACCACAACATGCAGCCAAGAATTCTATACCCAGCAAAACTCAGCTTCAAATTTTATGGAGAAATAAAAACTTTTCATGATAAAACAAAACTGGCAGCATTCATCAACAGAAAACCTGCCCTACAAAGAATTCTCAAGGAAACACTCTAGAAAGAAGAACAAGCAATTGATACCCAAAACCCACAAACTGAAGAAATTCAATGAAAGTATCACCCAGCAAAAACTAACCAAGGCAACAACAGAACTAGCTAAATAAGTCACAATGACTATGAACCAATTACATACTTCTATCTTCGCACTGAATGTGAATGATCTAAATGCACCACTCAAAAGACACAGACTTGAAGATTTGATCAAAAAACAAAATCCAACCATATACTGCTTACAAGAAACTCACCTAAAAGGCAATGACATCCACAGATTAAGGGTGAAAGGATGGAAAAAAATCTACCATGCATACGGCCCAAGAAAACAAGCCGGTGTCGCTATACTTATATCCAACAAAGTAAATTTCAAACATAAATCAATCAGAAGAAGGCCACTATTTAGTACTAAAAGGAACCCTTCAACAGGAAGAAATAACCATAGTTAATATTTACTTTCCAAACAACAGTGCACCCATCTATGTGAATAAATTACTTCATGATGTCGAACCACTCATGGACCTCAACACAATAATACTGGAGACTTCAACACTCTGCTGTCACCATTAGACAGATCATCAAAACAAAAAAATCAATAAAGAAATTACCAACCTAAATAACTCCATAAATCAAGTGGACTTAATAGACATATATAGAATTTTCCATCCCAAGTTAGCAGAATACACCTTCTTCTCTGCAGCACATCGATCCTTTTCCAAAATAGATCATATTCTGGTTCATAAAGATAATCTCAGCAAATGTAAAAAAGTACACATTATTCCGTGCATCCTCTCAGACCACAATGATATAACCCTAGCAATCAATAGTAAAAATCATAACAGAAAACACACATATTCATGGAGATTGAATAATACTCTATTAAATGAAGAATGGATCCAAGAAGACATGAGAGAAGTAATCCAAAAATTCTTAGAAGAGAATGAAAATGAAGACACAACATATCGAAACCTCTGGGACAGCATGAAAGCTTTCCTAAGGGGAAAATTTATAGCACTGAGTGCCTACATTAAAAATGAAGAGAGATCCCAAATAAATAAGCTTATGCTCATCTCAAAGCCCTTCAAAAGGAAGAACAATCTAACCCCAAAGCCAGCAGAAGACAGGAAATAATCAAGATCTGAGCTGAAATCAATGAAATTGAAAACAAACAAACAATAAAAAGAATTGATGAAACATAGAGCTGGTACTTTGAAAAAATAAACAAGATATAAAGTCCTCTAGTGAATCTAACCAAAAGAAGGAGAGAAATGAAGCAAATCAATAAAATCTCCAATGAAAAGGGAGGGATCACCACTGACCCTATGGAAATCCAACAAATTATAAGATCATATTTTGAAAACCTATACTCCTCAAAACTTTATAATTTGGAAGAAATGGATAAATTTATTGACACATACAACATCCCTAAATTGACTCAGGATGATATTGAATTCCTAAACAGCCCAATCACAGGCACTGAAATCCATATTGCAACTAAAATTCTACCAAAGAAGAAAAGCCCAGGACCTGATGGCTTCCCCGCTGATTGTAACCACACTTTTGAGGAGGAACTAACACCTCTCCTTATTATTTCAAGAAATTGAAAAGGAGGGAACTCTCCCATCCACTTTTTATGAAGCAACCATAATTCTGATACCAAAACCTGACAAGAATACATCAAGAGAAGAAAACTACACACCAATATCCCTTATGAACTTGGATGCAAAAATCCTCAATAAAGTATTATCAAACCATATTCAAAAACTTATCAAGAAAATAATCCAACATGATCAAGTGGGCTTCATCCCAGGAATGCAGGGCTGGTTCAACATACCCAAAACAATTAACATAATTCACCACTTAAACAGAATCAAGGACAAAAACCATATGATCATCTCAATGGATGCGGAAAAGGTCTTTGATAAAATCCAGCACCCTTTTATATTCAATACTCGAGAGAATATAGGGTTCAAAGGATCATTTCTGAACTATGTAAAGGCTATATATGCTAAACCCTCAGCTAGTATAATACTAAAAGGAGAAAAGCTGAAAGCTTTTCCACTAAAATCGGGAATAAGACAAGACTGTCCACTCTCACTTTTATTCAATATTGTTCTTGAAACCCTAGCTGGAGCAATTAGGAAAGAGAAAGAAATCAAAGGGATAAAAATAGGAAGAGAGGAAGTCAAACTCTCTCTTTTTGCTGATGACATGATCCTGTATCTGGAAGATCCATAAAACTCCATCAGTAAACTGCTTGAAATTAAAAACAGATTTAGCAAAGTGGCAGGATGCAAGATCAACACCCATAAATCAATAACTTTCCTATACACTAATAATAATAGGACTGATGAAGAAATCAGGAAATCAGTCCCATTCACAATATTTTTGAAAAAATTAAAATACTTGGGAATTAACCTTACAAGGGAAATCAAAGCTCTCTACAATGAAAACTATCAGTCATTGAAGAATGAAATCCAAGATGACCTAAAAAGATGGAAAGATGTCCCATGCTCTTGGTTAGGCAGAATTAATATAATAAAAATGGCCATTCTACCAAAAGCTTTACATAAATTTAACGCTATCCCTATAAAGATACCTATGTCATTCTTTACAGACATAGAAAAAGCAATTCTCAAATTCATTTGGAACAATAAGAAACCTAGAATTGCCAAAACACTACTAAGCAAGAAAGATGAAACAGGCAGTTTTGCCATACCAGATCTAAAAACTGTACTATAGAGCTGTAGTAACAAAGACAGCATGGTACTGGTATCAAGATAGGAAAGAAGACCAATGGAATAGAATAGAAGACCCTGAAACAAACCCTCAAATCTTTAAACATCTGATTTTTTACAAAGGGTGACAAAATATTACATGGAGGAAAGACAGCCTCTTCAACCAATGGTGCTGGACAAACTGGACAGCCACTTGCAGAAAGTTGAAATTAGACATATATCTTTCCTCTTGCATGAGAATCAAATCAAAATGGATCAAGGAGCTAGGAATTAAAACAGCTACCTTTCAACTGATGGAAGACAAATTAGGTCCAACACTTCAGCATTTGGGAGTTGGCAAAGACTTTCTCAACATGTCTCCAAAAGTGAAGGAAGTAAAGTCAAAAATCAGTGAATGGGATGCCATAGAGCTAAAAAGCTTTTGCACCGCCAAGGAAATAATCAAAAGAGTCAAGAGGTTTCCTATGGAAATGGAGAGAATCATGGGCTATGAATCCTCTGACCGGGCCTCATATCCAGAATCTTCAAAACTCTCAAAAACCTCAACTACAAAAACACAAACAACCCAATCAATAAATGGGCCAGAGAGCTAAATAGAAACTTCTCAACAGAGGACATTGATCAAGCCAATGAATACATGAGACAGTGCTCTAAATCTCTAGTAATCAGAGAAATACAAATGAAAACTACATTAAGATATCACCTCACAACAGTCGGAATGGCAAAAATGAAGAAAATAAACAATAATAGATGCTGGAGGGGCTGTGGAGAGATAGGCACACTAACACACTGTTGGTGGAGCTGCAGACTGGTACAGTCCCTCTGGAAAGCAGTGTGGAGAATCCTCAAAAAACTAAGGATGAGCCCACCATATTCCTCTCTTGGGTATTCCTCTCTTGGGTATCTTTCCAGGGGATTTAGAATCAGCACACTACAGTGACACAGCGAAATCGATGTTCATAGCAGCTCAATTTACAATAGCTAAATTATGGAAACAACCCAGATGTCCCTCACTGGATGAATGGATCCAAAAACTGTGGTACATATATACCATGGAATTTTACACAGCGATTAGAAACAATGATATTGCAGCCTTTCAAGGTAAATGGATGGCTATAGAAGAAATTATGCTGAGTGAAACCAGCATAACCCAGAGAACCAAGGGTCAAATGTCTTCACTCATCTGTGGAGGCTGGAACTAGACCCTGGCCATTGAGAAAGCTGTTCTATTATCATGTTTTAAATCCGGATAAGGTGTAATGTTATACAACCTAATACATTTTTAGAGATGTTTTGGGAAGGGGAGGGGAGGGATAAGGGTGGGTAATCGTGGGGGCATTCTTGGGGGTAAATCTAATCTTCAGAATCTATCTATTTATCTATATATATATTATATATATATAATATTATATTATTTTGTTAAAAGGTTGTGTGATTATTCAACAAATAAATTTCTGAATTAAAAAAATAGTAATCATATTACCAAAAATCTCACCAGTGTTTGCCTATAGACACAGACTACTAGATTATTCCATATTTACCTAGCAAGGCTAAAGAAATTCTGAAAAAGAAGAACAAAGTGCAAATAACCATTATACTCAATTTTAAGACATGAAATTGCTACCATAATGAAAATTGGGTGGTATTTATAGAGGTTTAGACAAAAAAAAGAAAAAAAAGACAATACACAACTCAGACACAGACCATCCAAATGGAATCAATTGATTTTCAACAAATGAGCAAAAAAGCAACTCAATGGGGAAGAGATATATTGTCAACAGATGGTGCTGGAGTAATTTGATATCCATAACCAAAAATAGTAGCAATCTAAACTTCAAACCTCACATAAATATTAACCCAAAATGAATCCCAGATTTAAATATAAAACACCAAACTGGAAGAAAACAAAAAAATCTTTGGGAGCTAAGGCTTGATGAAAAACACTTAGGCATGAGACCAGAGGCTTGATCCATAACAGAAAAGCAATCAATAAAATGGAACTTCACCTGAATTAACTTTTGCTGTGAGGCACACCCTGTTAAGATAATGAAATGACAAGGTACAGACTTGAAAAGAACATTGACAAGCCACATTCATGACAAAGGACTCACATCTACAATGTGTTGTTGAAACTCTCAAAACTGAATAGGAACAAACAGTCCAGTTAGAAAATATGAGATGGGCTTAGACCTTTCACTGAGAGAACATGTAGATGGAAAATAAGAACATGAAAGATGCTCAGTCCCTTTCACTAAGGAAATGCAAATGAAGACCGCACAAAGATAATGAAAAGCATACAGATACTTCCTGTGTGAATGTAAACTGTACAGACACTCTGCAAAGCAATTCGAAAGCTTCTTCAAAACAATTAACAAAGTACTTACCACATGATCCAAGAAAATGTGCATTTTCACAAAAACCTCTATGCAAATTTCACATGCAGTAGCCAAAACCTGGAAACTAAAATATACTGCAATAGGTTAATATTCAAATAAACCCTTTAAAATGGCAAAGAAGTAAATTTTATATTATGTATCTTCTACTGTAATAAAAATAAGAAATTAACACCAATTCAGACAAATAACATCTGCAAAAATGTTATCAGCAACATATCTGGAGTGTAAGAAATATTAAACTATTTAGGCAGTTGGAAAATGGCTATTTGGTTTACATGAAGTCACAGAGAGCCCGCCAAAGAGTAAACATTTAGATAAATATGAAAGACTTTTGACCATTTTTAAGCTCTATAAAAGATATATGACTTTAAAATAAAAATATTGGCAATATGTTTTGTGGTTTACAGCACATGCAGAAGAAAAATATCTGAAAATAGCTGATAGGACAGGAGGGAAGAATTGGATGTATTCTGGTTTATATGTTTTATGCCATATGTGAAGTGAAAGAATGTTACTTGAAAGTTAAACCTAACTTTAAAATGATACTGAAGTTAAATGCCAAAAAAATTGAACAACAAAGTACAAATAATAAAAGAATCGTTTTTTCAACTCAGTCCAAAAGAAAGAGGTGAAGGAACAAACATTAGTGGGCAGAAACGGAAAACAAAAATAGCATGGTAAAATGGTAGATTTAAACTAGAACATGTTGACAATTAAACTAAGCATACCTTATTTCAGCTCAGGTCTTTCCAGAAGCCAAGATTGGATTTGATGCATAACAAATTCTTCGTGGAAAATGCTTATGAATAGCAAAGGGGAGACAGCAGGAGTAGGCTGGGGGAGCCTTTCAACCACCTCGTAGGTCTGAAATCTGTGAAAGCAAAGAAGAAAGGAGAATTGAGACAAGCGGAGACTCCATTCTCAGAAGGCCACAGCCAGGCTAAGAGAGACTCAGCGAGCAAAGGCTGACTATTACAGGCAAAAATTTCCCAACTCCAGCAACCCTATCATGCTGGGAATAGCCAAGGAAGCGTGGCTTCAGTGTGAGCACCATGCTGTGTCTGATGTTATAGTGGGAGATGTTGGTCTGGTAGCTCCAAGGAGAATTGCTTGAGGACAGACTGAGCTGTGAATCTCCAAGACCACCAGAGTCCATCTGGTTCTGCACAGATCCACACCTCCACACACATCCTACAGTGCCACTGACCTCTTCTCCTTAGGGCCACCCCAATGAGACAGACCACAGTCCCTGTTGCCACAGATGATTTGAGCCATAGTTGGTCCTCATCATCTCCCTCCCCCTCCATCACTCTAAACTTCCCTCCCCTCAGATAATTCCTACGCAGGTACTGGAGTCTTTCTTGCTAGTGCAAACCAAACCTTCATTGTTAAAGGATCTGAGTCCATGCTCACAACCGCATCCTCAGGGGTTGCTGCATGGGTGTGTCCACAGTAACAACTGGACAAAAGGGCAGTAAAGGGCCTCCAAGTGGACCACTCACTCTCCTCCCCACTACCTGTGTGAAGCACAGCTGCCCCTTCCTGCTTCAGGGCCAATCACTCCTGCCAATTGATTACTCTTCCGGCAAGCTGGTCTAGATGTGCCCTGGCAGCATGTGCAGTACACAGACCCAGAAGACCTTGTGTCCTCCAGCAAGAGCAGGCCCACATTGGGTGCCAAGATCTCCAGGCTCACAGAGCCCATGATTGCAGGGGTGGGAAGCACAGACTCTCCCAACATTAGACTCACTCCATTTTCCTGTAAATCTAACACTGCTAAAATATACAAATAAGTAAAGTCTATGAATTTAAGGAGAGGGAGGGAGAATCAGGTCATGTCACTCTGATGGAAATTTTGGTCACTTTCCATGAGATTCAGAATCCCAGCCAAAGAATTCTATGAGGCCAAGAAAGCCTTCTCCCCATCATTCCGAATCCACCTACCACTCATTTCCCACTCACCATTTTGCTCCAGGTAGGCTTCTGGTTTAGAATCTTTTCACTGGAACTTTCCACTCCCTGGCATGTTCTTCCCTTGGGTATCCCCATGGCCAATTCCTTCATCTTCAGGTCATTGTTCCAAATAACACACATAGCCCCCTAAAAGAAAAATAGCCCAATTGGAAAGAAAATGGCAAAGGATTTGAATAAATTCTTCCCAAATAGGAATTCCAGATGCCTTTATCGAAAAGAAAAGATACAATCAACTCATTAGGTAACCAATGAAATCCAAACCAAGGCCACAATGAAAAACCATTGGATTGGCAAAAATTACATTATTCCTGACAGTTACAAGTGTTGGTGAGAAATCAAACAAATTGGGATTCTCTCAGGAGAGTGAAAATTGGTGCAGATACTTTGAAAACAGTTTGGTACTATTATCTAGTAAAGTTGAAAGAATGCAGGCCCTGTGACGGAGAGTTCTTCCCCTAAATTAAACTCCGTAGAAACTAGTATGTCACCAGGAGATAGCAGCATCGTTCAAAATAGTCCCAAACTGCAAAAAAAAAAGTCATCAAAATGAATTCGATACAGAAATTGTTAAGTATGTATGTAATATTAAACTGCACATTCATAAAAATACAAGAACTATAAATACCCCTAGCAACACTGATGTTACAAATATATAACTGACTGAAGAAAGAATCTATCACAAAAGAAAACATCTGTGTGATTCACTTGTACGAATTTTATAAACAAACACTATTCAGCTAAAATCATTAGGGGGCACACTATGTAAGGAAGCTGAATTGTGCAGATGAGCAGAGGTTGACAGACACATCTCTGTTTGATGTTGCATCTTGTGGAGGAAGATTCTGTCCTGGCAACAGGGACGGACAACAGTTGTTTCTACTTGGTTTGAGTGATTTGTGGATGTTTGCTTTGTAATTGTTTTTAAAATTGTACATATGTTTTATATGCTCTTCTGTATGCATAATGTATTTCATAACAAGAAAAGCAAATCAATCCCAAAAAGGGCAAATTAATGATGGGTCTAAATCCACAGTCAATAATATGAACGCAAGATGCAGAAACACGATTAAGAAAACACCTTGGTCATTTTTTTCTTCACATTCCTTGAGGCTTTGGCTCCCTTTAAGCACTAATTATCTACTGCTTGTATTGCTACCTATGCATTTTAATAGCTGTTCACTGATTTAGTCTGACCTTCTGCTTAGTAATTTTGAAGAGTCAGCAGGAGGTATCAAATTGCATCAAGACATAAAGCATTATGTAACGCAGAAGAACAAGATGATGCTAAAGCTTGCAAAGCAGCAGAATGTAAATGAGACCCTTTGGATGTAAGACATGCCTTTAAAAGGAACAGAGATGTTGTGCAATCGAAGTACAACAGTCTTGGGGGAGAAAAGGCTAAGAACATCTTGCTTCTTCCCGCTCCTGTGATTAACTGAAATCCCCTTCATCACTTTTTCACTGTTGGATTTCAGTCCTGAGCAGGGCTAGTACACAATTCGGCATATTCGTTTCAGAAGGACGGCTGCCAAGGTTATTCCCAATCACATAGGGTAGGATAGCTGGAGAACACAGCTAAGGCAAGTCAGGATTTGAAAACAGGTTTCTCTAACTTCAGAAATTTTATTGTCCACTGCCATTCAGACAATATCCATAAAAGGACCCTGGAAGCAGATCTTCAATCTCCTTCTGAGGCCACAGCCAATTTTCATAAATTGGATTTGAATGTAATTGCAGTCACAGAAGTTGTATGACATCTGCCATCTATAAACGAATCAAAAGTGCATTAAAAATAGAATTCCTGTTGAAATATTTCTGTAGGTATAAATCAAAAAATTCCAATGTAGCGTGACACCTAGGAAAGTCCCCTGGGTCATGGTCCAAAGACTTTATAACTTGTGTAACTATGGATGAGTCATGCAAGCTCTATACATGATGTTCTAATAGGAGAGATGGCATAATGCCTGTCAAGCCAATCTCACATTCCATGAACCAAAGGAAATGGAGGATATGGAAATGGTTTGCAAATTTTAAATCATCCTGTAAATACTTTACTAGTTAACAAAACCAAATGGAGAAGATGCTCAGAGTTTCTGTTCCTCAAAGTTCTCAGACATTGTATTTATCCATGGCAACTCTTCCCAACGAAACAAGGCAGCCTATCTTGCCGGGTTTAATTGTCCCCATTACTTAATTTCCATGGGAAAAAATTGTAACTCCACAGAGTTCCACTTTATAGAGGTGGAACAAGGAAAATGAATTTAAAAAGGCAGAATGGCCTAAAGCACTGGACATCTTAGGGTGATTTTCTTTTGTGTGACCTTACCAGTGTGAAGCAGATGATTGCTTATGACTTATATCCAAAGCTTAGTATAAAGAATACATGGAGATAAGAGCCCTGCTGACGGTCCACACATAACATATGCTTTGAAGTTTTCTGTAATGATGTTGGGGGGCTGGCTCCAACCCAGCTCTCTCCAGGTCTTCTGTGTAAGCTCCTTTTCAAGAGGGGCCCACCAGCATTAGCAGTTGCAGACCATGGTAACATAATAAAGCTCTTCCCTGTGCTGAGCAAACTAGACCATATGGGGTCTGAAACCGTGACCTTGGCCTTGTTAACAGAGCTCTAACTATGTGAGGGAACAGGCCCAGATGGTCACAAGATGTAGAACACTTTGCAAAAGTCACTCTGTACTATCACAGACCAGAGATGACTTCTGAAAACCAAATCCTTTGATGACATGTGCTGTTTCACCCCTAGGTACTCAGTCCACAGTTCTACGGAAGCAAAAGGAAGGAGACAGATGGTCAAGCTGGAGGGAAGGAAAAAGAGAACAAACATGAAGGGAAGGAAAAAATGCTTAAAGGAAAAGGTTAGGATTCTGGCCAATGCCCAGGAATGTGAAATACAATAGAAATATAACTCTCAAAACCTGAGAAACTGAAGCATAGACATTAGTTGTCGCAGAACAAAGCCTAGCAATCAAAATGAAATATCTCCCCTTCAACAGAACACATTATCCTCAAAACAAAATATAGTACACAATTGGGTTGGTAAATATTCATGAAATTTCTGCAAACATAAAATATGTTTGAAGTGGAAGAAAATAATACTAAAATTCCAATCTCGTGAGAATTCCAAAGTTAGAGGGATCAGGGGCAAGGCCACTGGCTGGCTGGAGATATTTCCTGCAGCAGGGACAGAGCTCTTTCCAACCCTTGTTACTAAGGAAATTTCAAAGCCAGTCTATAAATAGCTCTGTGCCATTATCCCCAACAGAAATGAGGTTCAGTAGCAATACTGTGCTCTGCGTGCTGCCAGAGGAAATTCAATTCTAATCATTTCTTTCTCTCTTTTTTGTGGGAAACAAGAAAGAAAAACACCGCAGGAAAGAAAATAGGATAAAATGTGAGAGACAGATGCATGTCTCAAGACTACACTGCTTCAGTTTCACAAAAGCGCTGATCCATCTCCTGCAGCAGTGGAAACAATGCTCCTGCGGCTCCCAGGGCTGCAGACAGGAAGTCAGCCATGATGCCCAGGGGTTGGTGCTTCCTGCCTGCTTTGCAAGGCCCAAGAAGAAGGGCTAAATACTGTAATTGAACAAAGCCTAACTTCTTTGCAGAGTTTCTCATACAATGCATTTTCTTTGCCAGTGTCTTTCTGCTGCTTTTCCCCCTGTTAACTCCTCCTCACACACTTCTCCAATTTTGCCTCCTTTCTCCTATTAATTTGTTTCTGTTTTCTTTTGAGCTTGTCCCCATTGAATAATTGAGTAATTTGAGAACGTTAGTGTAGTTTCAACAGATGCAACTTGGGCACAGGGAAGAAAGCGGCTGCTTCAGCTTCCTAGACACCACTCCAGCAGGCAATGTTATCACGACTGCTGCACTGAGAATCTTGAAGACTAAGCTTAGGTAAACATGTGGAGAAGGGAAGCCCTCTTCAGTAGTTGCCGGGTAATCCCTCTTCCTTTGGAGTTCCTTTGAAACTCTCCTACATAGTGGTTCTATGACTTGTCTCTTAAAACCCACAAGCCCAGCTCCCAGGATGCCTTGCTATCTGCTCTCCTCTTCCTCCTTGAAAGCTCAGTTTAGCTGTTCCTCCAAATTAACCTGTAAATTCAAGTAAAGAAAGGCCAATATGGATTGATAGATTATAAAACTCATCCAGGGGAGTGACAGTGCAAGAATTTTAAAGGAAAAATAATGAGGAGGTGGTTTGTCCTGCAAAATATCCAATCATAATGCAAAACTATGTAATTTAAAGTAGTATTGTATAGACAAACAAATCTATGAGACCAAAAAAAGTTCACATGCAGAATTATATATCTATATACACCTATACATATACAAATTAAAAATATTAGATAAGGGAACATTTTTTTAAAGAGAGGGAGAGAGAGAGAGAGAGAAAACATTTTTATTTAGTTTCTCATGCACCTTTTGTTGCTCTGAGACTTCATTGGGTACATGGTGCTGGGGTTTGAACTCGCATACCTATGCATGCCAGGTAAGCACTGTAACAGGCAAGCTACCACTCCATCCCCCATAAGGTAACATTTTAAAGCAATGGTAAGAGTTACTGGACAATTGACTTTTCAACTATCCAAGTAAGAGTTAGAGTCCCTGCAACACCCTGTATACAAAAATTAAAAATATAAGATATAAAAAACTAAAAACTACAATAACAAAATATAGAAAACTAATTTTAAAAACTTCAGGTAAGGTGGAAGACAAGAGGGTAAAGCAAGTCACATACACAAAACTTCCAAAGTAAATCATTACTATGTTTGAAAGTACAAATTTTAAAATCCTCAAGGTAGTGAAAAGATAGTAAATGAAGAACAAATAATAACCTGGGAGAAAATAGTGCAAGGACTCTTAACAAACAAGATGGTAGCATCTATTATGTAAATCATAAAAGTTAACACAAACTTGTGAGCAACTTAGTAGGAAAAAATGAGCAAAAAACAAGAACCAACACTTTATTATTTATGTATTTATTTATTTTATTATATATTTTATTCATTCAAGATAGTCTTAACATTTAGGAGGGAATCATTGACATACAATCATGAACACAGGCATAATGACAGAGCAAACCGAGGCTGATGTCATTCCATGGTCTTCCCCTTTGGGTTCCCCCCAATCCCATGTTTCCCCTTACTTAACCTCCATGTTAGTTGGGCTTCTCATGGCAGTCAAAGATTCCCCACTGGATTGATACCCCCTACTCCCTCTCTCCAGCTGCCTTGATGTCCCTCCCATTCCCTCCCCACCCCCTGCCACCCTCCCTTCATCCCCCAGCGTCATAGGCAAGGTTCCCTCTGCTCATGTAATAATTCACCCATGTTGAGGTTATTATTAGCTTAGCCAACTTTCAGTCTGTTTCCAATTGTAATTTAGCTTCCACATATGAGAGAAAACATTCAGCCCTTGAGTCTCTAATTTGGGGATATTTTTCTCAGCATAATTCTTTCCATCTCCATCCATTTGGCTGCAAATGCCATGGTATCAAAGAACCATCAATTTATACATGAGGAAATACAATAGTAAACATGATATTCGCCTCGTTAGAGTTCAAAAAATCAGATCAAAATAAAATGGGATTTCATTTTTAGCTATCAATGGCAAAAACTAAAAGTTATTTTCTAAAATTCCAAAGATTATGTTCCAATGAGATAGATATAGAAATGAGAAATCTTAACAGGCCTTTTCATATACTTTCGAATGAAATCTATATTTTGTCTACCTGCAAAATAAAAATTAAATAAGAGAAGAATATATAAACAAATCTTAAACTTGGCTATTGTTATGATTTGAATACTAAGTGTCTGCTAAAAACTGATTATGAAACAATGCAAGAGGCTTAGAGAAGAAATTATTGGGTCCTTAACCCAATGGGTGAATTGATCCTCTGTTAGGGATTAACTCAGTGGTAACTGAAGGTGGATACATGTGGCTGGAGGAGGTGACTCATTGAGGGTGTGCCTTTTGTATCTGGCACAGCCTCTCTGCTTCCTGGTGAGATGCCTTGAGCCGCTTTCCTCTGCCGCACTCTTCCACCATGACTTTCAGCCTCATCCTGAACCCCAAGGAATGGAGCTGGCCTTTTATGGACTAAGACCTCTGAAACCATGAGCCTCCAAATAAACTTTTCTTCCTTTTTGTTGTTCTTATCAGGTCTTTTAGTCACGGCAGCAAAAGAAAACCTGACTAAAACAGCTATAATCAAAATACAACCACATAAAAATTAAGATGAGTTGGGCTGGAGCTGCGGCTCAGCAGTTATGGTGCTTGCCTGGCAAGTGCGAGGACGTGCTCAACGAAATGTCAGAGCAACAAAAGCCACATGAAAAATACTAAATAAAATAGATTTTCTGTGTGTGTGTGTGTGTGTGTCCCTCTTTCTTTAAAAAAAGAAAGTTAAGGTGGGTTAACATGATATTCTGATGATATAACTCTTATGAGATTTACCCTAAGGTTAAAAGAATTCTAAGGGGCTCTTGAGCTTCATTTAACATGGTTAATATTTTTATCATATTGATATTGCAATCCTGAATTTTTAGTATATCATCAGATAATACTGATAAATATAAATATATATATATATACTGATAAAGATAATTTGATTTCATGGTGTTTAAAGATATATGGTAATACAGTATGAAAGTTCCACTTCCCAAACATAGTACCTGGTATTGGAATTTAAAAAAAAAAAAGTTATATAGTGAACAAAATACATGAAGTGCATTTTTGGTTGTGTTTTGTTTTGTTTTAGAGAGAGGGACAGTGAGAAAGAGAGAGAAAGAGAGAATCACTTTTATTTAGGTTTTCATTGCTCCAACACTTCATTGTGTATCTGGTGCTTGAACCTGTGTCCTCGTGCATGCCAGGCAAGCGCTGTAACCGCTGAGCCACTGCTCCAGCAGTGTGGTTTTTAAGCATCGGAACAGATACTGAAGGTGTGTGATTCCTGAGAGAAAGGAAACCCATGAAGTGTCACAGTCACAGTTACTCTCTACTTGAGAAAATCTCCCAACCATGTTACAATGAGCTGCAGTCCGAGCAGAGAAGCGCAGACTCACCCAAGGAATGAGGAAGAGAACTGAGGAAGGCTGCAGTGGCTGGGGTCTGCAGGGCAAAAGAGGAAGGGGCTATGTGCATGGACCTGAAAAGTCTGCGTTTGGGGTCCCCTAAGCCTGTGAATAGGACTAAGCTGTGCACACACACTGCCAGAGAGTGGTTTCTTGGGGATTTTACACAAGACATTTAAAAAAAAAATCACTTCCTGCAGCATAGAGAGAACTCGGAGAGCTCTACTTTCACACCCAGCTTCCAGTGGAGACACCAGGAAGAGCAGCCTGCAACGGACCACACGCTAGGATAAAACAAGTGTAGACCTGCCTCAGGAAACTCCACACTGAGTGCTGACACATCCCCTGGAAAGACAAAGCTTAGAGGAAAACACTGTGGACTTCAGATCCGTCATAACAACATGCAAAACCAAACTTACATGATTTCAAGGTAATGGGAAAGTAAAAGTAAGTTTCAGAGGAAAGCAGCAGCACCTGGATGCTATATCATGTAATATAAATACATTCAAATTTTAAAAAGAGGAGGTGTGAAAATAATTTTAAAAATAAATTTTAAAAAACAGGAAAATCTGATCTGACAAGAAAGTGCTGTCAGTAGACTGACCACTGATAGGCTGTACGATGAATTTAGCAAGAAAACAAAGTTTTTTTTGGTACTGGGGAATTGAATCCAGGGATGCTTAACAATTAAGCAACATCCCCTGTCCTTTTCATATTTTATTTTGAGACAATGTGTTGCTAAGTTGCTTAGGAATTTGCTAAGTTGCTGAGGCTGGCGTTGAATTCATGAGCCTCCTGTCTCAGCCTCCCGAGTTTCTTGGATTACAGGCATGTGCCCCCTACCACAGCATAACAGGAAAAAAAAATTTTTTAAGTGGCTACTTTAAATGTGTTCAAAAAACTAAGGAAAGACATTTTCAAGTGGTAATGAAAGAGAAAATATCAATGAGACAAAAACAAGATATCTCAGAATAGAAACAAAACATTTAAATCTTAGAACTTTAAAGTACAACAGAACTGAACAATTCACTACAAAGATTTAACAACAGCTTTGCAATGGCAGAAGAGCCAGTGTCCTTTAAGAGAGATAGAAACTACCTAGACTGAAAAATAGAGAGAGACTGAAGAAAAATGTGAGCTTTGGAGTCCTCTGGGATAATACCAAACAAACACACCTAAACCAGGGGCCTCAGGAAGAAAAGAAATGAGAACAGCGCTGAGTGAGATAGATGAAGAACGAATACCTTAAAATTCCCAAATTTGTGGGAAATACGGACTTTTAGATCCAACAAGCTCTGGAAACCTCAGTAGGATAAACCCGGGGAGAATCTGACCTTCTCAAAAACTTGTGAAAAGCAAAAATGAAGAAAAAAAACGAAAAATAAGTGGGGTAGCATTGGGAAAATATATCCTAGGTAGGGAAACAATAAGAACATTGTTGACTTCTCACACCAAACTTTGAAGACCATAACTCATTGGAACAACATCTTTAAAGTCCTGAACATTAAAAAAAAGAAAGAAAGAAAAACAGTAGATGTGGTGAAATTAAAAAAAAAAAAGCTCAAATCTGTTAGCAATCAAAAACATAAATTTACAATACATATTTACTGCATTGGCAAACATTAAGAAGTCTGAAAGTTTTGATGGATAGGATAGACAGATAGTAAGATAGGTAGGAAATTAGGGCAATAAACTCCTTAAAGTTTTCTCTAAATGTGAAGTCTCCTCCATGAGATTAACCTGTAGAAACACTCCAAACATTCCAGACAACTCTTGCCTAGCGTGGCAGGAAAAGGAGAGTGGGCTGCACCTTAGTGAAGGCTACAGATTCAAGGGCTAAAAGGGCACAACTAAGTAGAAGCTCATGGACTAAACCAATAATCTTGGCACTTTTCCAATACCTGATTAGCATAGGTGTTGACCAATGACCTTGGCGTTTTTCCAATACCTGATTAACACAGGTAGTGATCAGTGCCCCTACCCAGTACTTGTGTAAGCCCCTAGACTAAGCACAGCTACATGGCAACCTGCTGTTGGGCACCCTCTCATCCAGTAAGAGCTCCGATTTATTTTCTTCTTCTCACTTGAGTAAATTCTACTTTTTCATTTTCACTGTCTGATGTCTGTGGCTTTCATTCTTTAAATTCATAACCCAAGAACGTGAAAAGAAGTCACCAGTAGGCAGCTGGGGTCTGCTGGACCACTAGGCAGGCACAGCCTGCTGCAGAGAGCTACAACACAGTTAGATCCCACTCACCCCTGCCAAAAAATAGTCCTGCCTGCTGAGATCAGTAGGGAACACCTGCAGACACCTCCTGCTATAAATAGCTGCCTCTGCTGCACGGAGCTGCGACCCCGCCAGCAATTACAGCAGCAGAGTCAGGAATCTGGTTTCATCTCTAACTCCTGCTCCACTATATTGATGAGAGACTAGTGCTAGAGATTAGTCAACCTTTCAGGTAAAGCCATTTGTCATATTATAAAACTGAATATGTAGAAATTATATGACTCAGCAATTCCACGCCTACCCATAAACGTAATTCTTGCTCATTAGCAATAGGAGACACAATCAAAACTTTCATCATAACACTGTTCACAATAGTGAACCTAGCAAATCACTCACATTTATATCAATAGAGGAAAATGAATAAATAGTATCATATTCATATAGTGGAACATTATAAAGCATAAAAATATATGCCATCTAAGAATAATCATGAATACTGTTATCGTGGACTGGCGCAGTGGCTTGGCAGTTATGGCTCTTGCCCGGTAGGCGCAAATACACAGGTTCAAACCCCAGCAACCCACATACACAACTAAGTGTCAGAACAATGAAAGTCATGTGAAAAACTCAATAAAAATTGAATCTCTCTCTCTCTCACTGTCCTTCTCTCTTTAAAAAAAAAAGATGTTATTGTATTGCAGGAATTTGTGATGTGCAATGATAAAAATAAGTCCACAGAATATTCCATACCTTAATGTGTGCAAAAATTAAGATGTTATAGCATATAAACAGAAGTGTGTAAAACTACAAACAAAAGTCAAAGATAATTAAAACTGAGCAGCACAGGGCTTATAGAATTATATGTACATAATAAAATTAATCTTTAAGAAGCAAAAAAATCAATAAAGACAAATTTAAATGGGGTTATTTCTGGAAGACAGAAGATGAAATGCAAAAGCAAACAGACTTCAATCACTAGTTCTATTCTACTTAAGTTGGGTGGTGGTTAAGCCTGTTGCTTTATATACACATATAATTTTTAGTATGCATCAATAAATTTTAAATGCTGAAACTTAAAATGGAGTGTGTGGGAGCAGTATTTTAAATACTTAATATGAGAAAAAGCAAAAGCAGCAATCAACCCAGTCCTACAGGTCCTGTACCAGAGGAGTGGGTCCCAGCAATGCCGGCTGGCCAGATATAATACATGGCTAGGTTACGGGAAGCAGGGATGGGGATGGCACTGAACACTACTCGGAACATTTGATTGCCATATGTAATGCAAGTGCATCTGGCCATCAGTCAAGAAATACACAAATTAATACATTGAAAGTAATTTGTAGACAGAAGTCTTTAATGAATTAACAGCTTTTTAACTCATTCCCCCTTAGACTGTGTAACTTTGCTAAGCATTCTGCTGACAGAGTGCTACTCAACAGAATCTGGAGGGGTTCTATATTAATGCATTAGAACGATGTTTTCTTTAACAATCATATGAATACAGGTCCTTCTGAAGAACTTAACATTGCTCCTCCTAAAGGAGCAACTTAAGCAAAGTGGCAGACTAGGAGCCCCCCCGCCCATTATCCCTCAATAGTTTAGTGGCCATCAGTGGACAAATGTGACTTGGTGGGAACCTGAGGATTCAGGAATATGGCTGTGAAACGCTGGTGGAATCCAAGACCTAGGAGAGCCACTCTAAAAAGGCAGATGTCCACCCAGGGTGCCAGCCTCTCTGCCCATGGTCCCAGATCCAGATCTACAAATGGCCTCTCATCCCTCTGTTATTTGGGTACAGTACTGTTAACAGAACCAATAATCTAGGAACCTGGGATGTGTCACACACACTGGTTTCTCAGTCAAAAGATTGGACACCCATGACTCCTTCTATGGACCCTGAAACAGCCCTAATGATGGTTTCAGACCCCACCAGCTATGAGTCCAGTCCTGCGCTCCCAAGGACCTAGTGGAAAGCTTGCCAGTCTGAATTCCCAGAGTGGGTCCCTGGACCTCTGTCCTGCAGCAGACCCTGCAGTGGCCCTGAAACTCGATTCTTGTCCCTCTTGGCTGCAGTCTAAAAGCAATCATGCCCATACAGGGACCCAGAGGGAGCACCTACGAGTGCCACCACCTGTAAGCAGGCCTGCTGACCTCATTCTCCCTGTGGCTCTTGAAACCAACCCCATTACTATTGGTCCTCTCGGCTGTGCTACCTTCCCAGATGTCCTCAGGGAGACCCAATAGAACATAACACCATAGGAAATTATAGACCCCAAAATAACCCTGAAACTCAACTTCAGCCTTTCTCAGGCACAAGCCAGGGCCAGTACTTCTTGTCCAGGTACTAACCATTGATCCAGAAGGACCCCTTCCAGGAACCCATTCCTGAAACTGATAACAGGCTCACCGTCTATGGGCTTTGAAGTAGACCCTCATACCAGTGCTGGCCTACTGACCAAATTTCTGGAGGTAGCCCATTCCACTCAGGGACGAGACAGGAACCACATCTGCATGCACACAAGCCATGGCCCCAACAGTGATTCGACCCAGCTCCATTTAATACAATCCCAGAAGCAGCCTCATCAACCTGAGGACCAAACAGAAGAGGACCTGTGCCTGCCAAAACCAGTCTGCAAATACCAGAAAAGGAGCTCCTTCATACACAGACAGAAGCCCAGAACTAAATGTATAATGAAGAATCAGTTAGACATGGTGCCAGCAAGGGGGACTAATGAAGTTCCAGTGACTGATCCCAAAGAAATGAAGATCTACAAACAGGCCCCCAAATTTTTAAATAATCTTAAGGAAAATTTAAAAACTTAATGAGATGCATGAAAACATGGTCAACTAAATGAAATTAGGAAAATGATAATTGAACATATTTAGAATATTAAAAAAGAAATAGAATGGGGCTGGAGCAGTGACCCAGCAGTATCATGCCTGCTTGGCATGCACAAGGACACAGTTCGAACCCCAGGGCTACACTCACAACTAAGTATCAGAGCAACAAAAACTAGATGAAAAACTAAATAAAGTTGATTCTCTCTTTCCCTATCTCTCCCTATCCCCCCTTCACTCTTTAAAAAAAAAAGAAAGAGAAACCATAAAACATCATCAGTCTTCAAGCTATAGAATATAATGATAGAACTCAAAAAAATCAAGCAAGTTTCAACAGCAGACTTGATCTTGCAGAAGAAACAATTAACAAACTTGAAGACAAGTCCTTTGAAAGTAGGTAATTATAAGAACAAAAAGGAAAATTGAAGAAAGTGTAAAATACCTATGAGACACCATTAAGTATATGAATATGTAAGTTCTGGAAGCTACAGAGTAGAAGAGAGAGAAAGAAGAAAAATTATTGAAAAAAATACTGGTTGAAAACTTCCTAAACTTGCTTGGAAGGAATTTTAGAAAAATCCACAAAGATGTGGAAATTAAATAGCACACTCCTACACAACAAATGGGAAAAGAATAAATCAAAAGGAAATTTAAATTGGGATAAAACAAAAGCGGAAATTTTATGGCAATCAATCTCCAATCAACAACCTAACTTCACTTCTTAAGGAACTAAAAAGGAAAACAAAGTCCAAAAACCGCAGCAGGAAGGAAATAATGAAGCTTAGAGCAGAAATAAATCAAAGATGGACTAAAAAGACAACAGAAAATATGAATAAAACTAATAAAACTAAGGTTTCTTTGAAGAAATAAAATTGGTGAGCTTTAGCAAGATTAACTGAGGGGAAAATGAGGGCTGAAATAAATAAAATGTAAAATCAAGCAAGAGACACTAAAAATAACACCACAGAAATATCAAGGATCATAAAAGACTTCTATGAGTAATTATACAACAACAAACCATCTAACCTAGAAGAAATGGATAAATTACTGGAAACATAAACCGACCAAGACTGAGTCATGAAGTTGTAGAAAATCTGAACAGAATAAGGAGATTGAATTGGTAATCAAAAACTTCCCAATTAAGAAAAGCCCAAGATCAGATGACCTCAAGGGGGGATTACCCCAAGTATATAAAGAATTCACACTAATTCTTTTTGAACACTTCCAAAAAGAGAAAAAAAACTTCTAAGATCGAAATTTGGGGATATAGAAAAGGAAAAATATTCTGTCCCTAATAAGAAGTGCCTGGGAGCCTTGGAATGAAGGAAATGCCCAAGAATCTCTGAAATGAAAAACAAGCAATCCTGAGCAACCCATCCCAAGTCCTTAGCCCTTGCCTTTGGCCTCTATCCTTGACCCATGCCTTTATTTGCAAAAGGTAACATGAGAGCCATGTTCTGATGCATGTAAAGTTGGCACAAAACTGCATAACTCTATCCTGACTCCACCTCTAGTCTACCAACCATCCCTTTATAAATATTAATAATCCACACCAGTGGGTTAGGGTTACTGTCTCTCTTTGGAGATGGCCCACATTCTCCCTTGTATGTGTCTCCCCTTTCCTAAATAAATCTTTGTCTGTGTCTGTGTGTGTCACATGCTGAAATTCTTTTCCATCACATATGCCAAGGACTTCTCTTGTCCTGAATCAAGGTTTCCCTTTCCAGGAATTGCTCAGACTGGTGACACTTCCACATTCATTTTACAAGGCCACATAGAAGATAAATATGAGAAGTAAGAAGAAAAGAGAATAAACAACACTATAAGCTAACTAGACCTGAGTTATATAGAGAACAATCTGTCCAATAATAGCAGAATACACATTACATGGGGCCTTCTCTAGTCCTGGCTCTATTAGGACACAATACAAGTCTCAGTGTATCTATCTCAAAAGATAGATACCAAAAAAAGTAACTTCTCCAAACTGGATGGAGTTAGAAAAAATGATAGAAAAATGGAAAATCTGTTAAAATGTAGAATTTAAGCAACATACTCTTAACCAACCAACAAGACAAAGAAAAATTCACAAGGAATTTTAGAAAATACTTAAAGATGAATGAAAATGAAAATATAATGTAATCAAACCGTAGAGGTTAAGTGAAAGTGGAGCTTGGATGTATGTTTATAACTGTAGTGACACATTAAAAAATAAATATCTCAAATCAGTAACTTCACACTTCTCTTTAACAAAAGAGAAGAGACACTTGAAGCTAGCAGAAGGAAGAAAATTAAAAATGGAGTAGACATAAACAAAATAAAGACTAGAAAAAAATCAGACCAGAGAAAATCAAAGAAACCAAAAGTTTGTTCTTTAAAAAGATCAACAATATTGACAAACCATTAGTAGGTATACAAAAAAGGAAAGAGGGCCCATACAAATAACTAAAGCAAGAAATGAAAGTTAGACTTTATCACCATCCTTACAAAGGTAAAAAGGATCATAAGAGAACACTGTGAACAGTTATAAAGCAACAAATTCGATAATCTAAAGGACATGGGCAAATTCCTTGAAACACAAAACTATCTAAATTGACTCAAGAAAAAATAGAAAATCTCAGCAGACCTATAACAAGTTAAGTTATTCAATCACTAAACAAAACCCTCTGCCAAAAAAAGAGAAGTTCTGAACCAGATGGCTTCACCAGTGAAGTCTCCCAAACTCTCTTCCAAAAAAATCGAAGAGAAGGCAATTCTTTCTAATCTATTCAATCAGTTCAGCATTACTCTGATAGCGCAGTTAGATTCAGACATCAAAAGAAAATTATAAATGTCCTTATGAATATTGATGGGAAAATTATCATCAATGTATTAGCAATTCATATCCAACAGCATATTAAACAGTTCATTCACCATGAACAACTGGGATTTATCTCAAGAATGCAAATTTAAAACGTTAATGTAACATCAGAAAGTTAATCAATGTAAATATATCACATTAAAAGAATTAAGGGGAAAAGTCACATCATTATGTCAATCAATGCAGAAAGGCATTGTCAACATTCAGCACCCTTTCATGAAACTTCTCAGAAAACTAAAAATATTGTGAAGATTCCTCAATATGACAGAGAATATTTATGAAAACCTCACAGCTAATACAATACTTGATGGTGAAAGACTGAAAACTTTCCTTCTAAGATCAGAAATGAGACAAGAAAGTGTACTATCAGTACCACTCCTCAAAATTGCACTGGAATTTCTAGTCAGAACTATTAGACAAGAAAAAGAAATAAAATTGATACAAATTTGAAAGGAAAAAGTAAAGCTATTTCTATGCCTAGCTGACATGATGGTACATATAGAAAATCCCAACATACACAAGAAAACTATAAAAGCTAACAATATAGTTAAGTTAGAGGGTCAACACAAACATATCACTTTATTTCCACACACCAGCAATGAAAAATCCCAAAAGAAATTTAAGAAAGCAATTTCATTTAGAATAACATCAAAGAAGAAGTATTTGAGAATAAATCTAACCAGGAATATTAAAGATTTGTACACTAAAAATTGCAACACATTACAGAATAAAATTACACATCTAAATAGGTGGAAATACGTTCTGTGTTCATAGATATGAAAAAAATATTAACATGTCAAGGCCAACAGAATGATACACAGATGCAACAAAGTTCCAGCACCCTTAGTAGATGATCTTCAAATTCATGTGGGGCTCAAGAGAGGCCTTGAGTAGCCAAAACAATCTTGAAAAGAAGCAATGATGTTGGAAGACTCACAATCTCTACCTTTGAAACTACAAATTTGCAGTAATCAAAACAGTATAGTAATGGCATAAAGATAGACCTAGGGCCACTGGCTCAGTGGTTACAGCATTTGCAGTGCTTGCCTGGCATAAGCAAAGACACAGGTTTGAACCCCAGCACCACGTACACAACTAAGTGTTGGAGCAAAGTAAGCCACATGAAAAACTAAATTAAAATTGATTCCTTCTCTCTCTCTCCCTCTCTCTCCTGCCTTAAAAGAAAAAGTCCCTAGACCTAGGGACTAATGGAGAGATATACAATCTAATGGAAAGCAATAAAATCCCAAAAACATACCATCACATACATGGTCAACTGATTTTCAACACGTTCCAAGACCTCAATGGAGAAGGGACCATCTTTTTAACAAATGGTACCGTGACAACTGGACAACCACATGCAGAAGAATGAATTGAATCCGTGCCTTATGCAGTCTATAAAAATGGGTTGAAGACATGAGCAAAGGAGCAAAAACAATAGAACTCTTAGAAGAAAGACTGGGAAAAATCTTCGTGACCTTTGATTTCATGGATATTATACACAGGCAACAAAAGAAAAAAGATAAACTGGATTTTATCAAAATTAAGAAATTCTGTGCATTAAAATACATTATCAAGAAAGTGAAAAGGCAACCTACTGAAAGGATGAAAATAATCACACATCATGTCTCTAATAAAGAATTCATGCTCAAAAAGTATTTGCTGATCCAGGCACAGTGTCACATGCCTGTAATCCCAGCTGCTCCAGAGGCTGAATCAGGAGGATCACAAGTTCAATGCCAGCCTCAGCAACTTAGCAAGCTTAGTGAGACCCTGTCTTGAAATAAAAAAATAAAATTAAAAAAAAAGTTCTGGGGATGTTGCTCAGTGCTTAAGCACCCCTGGAGTTTTAATCACTGGTGCAAAACATAAATAAACAAACAAACAAACAAATAAATAAAGAATCCATATTCAGAATACATAAAGAATTATTCAAACTAACAAGAAAAAAACCTAATTCTGAAATAGGCAAAGGATTTATTTTTTTTTTTTACATTTTTTTTTGAGAGAGAATCAATTTTTTTATTATTATTTTTTGAACAACCTTACACGATTTTAACAAAATAATATAAAATGTGTATAAAATGTGTAAATATTCT